>MU764780.1:54773-220033 GCA_026770625.1 Nicotiana glauca
AAAAATATATATATATATATATATATATATATATATATATATATATATATATATATATATATGGGATGAAATCAAAACAGTCTAACAGTCGGAACGAAAGCTACATGCTACAAGTATCAGTCCATATTCCTGCCCTTATTTTAACTTTGTCACTATCTTAGGAATGATTGACCGTAGATCACTAAGGACTTTTCACGGGCTATAGTGTAGGCTTCGGGACGGGTTGGATGAATATTTAGAAATGTAGTGGCTATACCCTCTTTGAACTCTACATATATTATGCTCTTTTACTACATGGCCCTTATTTACCTCAGGTTACCGACTTAAAACCACTTCAAAGTATTTCTTCAAGTTCTACAAGACTCCACTCTTTTCTTTTGTTTTCTTTTCTTTTTGGAGCTTGCATTTTGTTATTTACACAACTTTGAGGTTATTGCTTCTTTTTTTATACACACAGTAGCAAACCTTGCCAATTTCCACTTTATAACAGCACCCCCAACTTAGACTCTAAGCTTCAATCTCACACATTCAAGGAGGGATGGGTTCAAAATAAGGAATTACTTCACAGAAAGGTTAAAGGTTTGTAATGTGGTAGCCAATGAAAAGTTAAAGGCTCAAAAGGGGTAACTAGGGTAATTAATATACCAAGCAGGTTAATTTAGGCAAACCTGGCTAGTAATCACAAGGAAAGCCTAAGATCATTTCAACATCCAATCATTAACCTGATAGGCGCACTAATAAACCAACCTGGCAAGTTCTAGACATCACAAGTTAGACATGTGCATTATTCATACAAATCCTCACTCACAACGCATGAAATTTTCAACTCAACATATTTTTAGCCCTCAAGTGACACAAGGCAACTCAACACTTTCCTCTCAATATATATAAGATTCTGAATAAGCATAAAGTCATCAAATTAACAAGAATGACTAACCAACACATTGTATTTTTAAGATTCAAAACAAGGAAGGGTATCATATATTTACAACATTTGGAACATGCTTGAAGCTACAAAATCAACACCAAATAAGTCAAAACATTTCATGCAACTACTGTGGTTCTACTGTTACAACTTAGGAAAAGAACCCGGTGAAGAAAAGCCAAAGGGAATTCATTGCTAAATTATAAGAGTTTTATATACAAACATGGGGTACAACAAAATATTTATGCAAAACATGAGTACAAGATTATGGTCATAACTATCCCACCCCCAACCAAAGATCATGCATTATCCCATATGTATATATAAAGCAAAAGAAAGCACAGGGACTATCTGGGGCGCACTAGGCGCTCAGGGAAGCTGAAGGATCTGGGACATCTGCGGGAGCGGCTGCTGGTAGTGAAACTCTAGCTGGTGGGACCTGGAACTGAGTAGTATCTGCCATGCTTGGAGCAAGAGGCTCCAGCTGCTGTGAAGATATAGTACGAAGCTCCACCTGCTGTGAGGCTGGAGCTGCTAGCGTCGCCCTATGATGGCTGAGTGGTCGAGGGATATGCTTTGGCGGCTATATTTGCTAGTGAATGTTCAGTGGCTGTCTGTACAACTGCTTCCTCTTCGTCTTTTGCCCTTGTAGAGACAACAACCCATTTACCTTTGTCTTGATGACCTAAGTGTCCTCACCGGTGCCTCTTTATCCGTCTTCTCATCTCTTGACTCCCCCTCATTGGACTCCTAAGTATCTCCAAATTCCTCATCTAAAGGGATATCAATATGAATATGAAAAGTTTTAGCTATGGAGGCCTCAACATGCTATGTCTCTGGGGCTTTCATCAATGTCATGAAGTTAATATCTAAGCCCGTGAAGGAAATATCAGCACCCTGCTCTCAATCATTCGAGATGAAGGCTATCAAATCGAACTCTAAACTTTGCATCTTCTGCATCTTAGTTTTCAGGTCACTTATATCTTTTCGGAGTTGTGGCATACCTCCAACTTCACCCCGCTCAACCTCCTCAAGAGGCACTTCAACACTCTTCAGGCGATCCTCATAAGTCTGATATTGTTGGTGAAGAACAGTTTTGGAGGATTGGATAGGGGTCAATGCTTGTCGGATAAGGTTGGTAATTTCCTTGGTAAGTCAGTCTACCTTATTATTAACATGCTCAGCAAGTAGACCCAGCTTGGGTAGAGCTGGTAAAGGGACCCGGGGCTATGCAATAGAGGGCTGTGGAGAAGCTGTGGAGGTAGTTGGGTCCTGAGAGATGTCTGCCAGTGCTAGACCCTCTGATACCGCTGTATCTGCTGGAGGAGGAACGGGAGTCTTAGTTTGAACTGCAGTTTCCTTTGCTACTGCATCACTGATTCTCATGATGTTGATGTCTTTGGTGGAATTCTTCATTTTGTCATGCTTAAGAAGAGGAGGCATACTAGCAGCTTGGCAAAGAGCAATAATCATGTAGGGGAAAGGAAGTGATGTCTGTTTCTGATTGGCTCTGATTCCTAGCTCTTGGAATATTATCTCCCCCACATAAATCTTGATCCCTGTCATGATATACGCAATGAGAACTTATGTAAATATGTATTTTATATGTTGGGCGATGTAAGTTGTAAACCTTATTAAGTAACCATGTATGTTATGTATGTTTTGTAAAAAGGTGTTTTAATTATAAATGGCTAATTCCTTGATTAATGAGAAATGAAAATGCAGGGTAACATATGGAGATAGGAAAGGCACCCAGGTCCGCTTGACTGGGGCTTCCCAGTCGGGCGCTGGTCATGTCCCTCGATTTGGGTTGTGACAAACTTGGTATCAGAGCCTAAGGCTTTAAAAAGAGTCCTAGGATGTCTCAGAGCTATTTTAGGAGAGCCCTTCTTATCGGTGTATTGTCGACCACATCTATAAGTAGGGGGCTGCATGGATATTTAGGGAATTACCTACTTTTTTGTTATTGTATATTGTGCGGTGAAGTGAAACGTGAAAGTATTTATGTCTAACTCGTGCTCTGTTCCAAATTTTTTAGTAATGGCGCCTAAGAAGAGAGCTAGACTAGGCCTTGGGGCCAATGCCACCCCGAGTGAGGCTATGAATCATGTACCTAATGCAGTGGGTGAGAGTGAATCCCCGGTCATGAATCTACCTGGCCCGCCTATCCCAGACCAGAGTGTTCCTGTTCCTGCTGCGATAGAGGGTGCTACAATACCTCCCGCCGATATTCCTGATTCTGATACAGTTCCAGCTTCCGATCTCGGGGTTCCTGATGCGGACCTTAGAGGAGCCATCCGTATGTTGACCCAGTTAGTGGCTGCTCAGGCCCAGAGATCTCCGGATGCCCCTACATCCTCCAGTGGACTGGGAGATTCCGCCAGTCCAGAGTTAACCAGTTTTTGCAGTTAGCCCCTCCAGAGTTCTCAGGCACAGACTTAGAGGCCGATCCGCAAGATTTTCTTGATGAAATATATAAGACCCTTCGAGTGATGAAGGCTTCAGAGATAAAGGGAGTGGATTTGGCTTCATACAGGTTTAGGGGAGTGGCATATTCGTGGTTCGAGATGTGGGAGGATTCCCGTGCGGAGGAAAGACCTTCACCCAAAATGGATGAGTTTGTAGATGCATTTATGGACCGTTTCTGGCATGCTGAGACAATAGCAGCCCATGCCACTGAGTTTTAGTATGAGTGTTTGGGAGTACCACATGGAGTTCATGAGATTGTCCAAGTATGCTCCTCAGTTAGTGTCGACCATGGCTGCTCGAGTTCGGTAATTTGTTCAAGGCCTTAGTCTTTTGGTAGTGAATAAGGCTACTACAGCGGCCTTATACTCGGATATGAATTATGGAAAGATTGTGGGATTTGCTCAGGCCACAGAGCCTAGGAAGTTAAAGATACAGGTGGAAAGGTAAAGTAACAGCAGGGCCCGATCAGTGGGTCACTCAGGGAGGTCAGCTTAGGGGAGAGGGTCCTAAGGGCCATCCCAGTCATATGCTCAGTCCTCAGCGAGCGCACCACCATCTTTGCATAATTATCAGCAGAGCAGCCATATGAGACCAGGTTCAGACAGTAAGAGACCCCATAAGTCCGCTCGTTCAGGAGGGCGATCACAGCAGCAGGGGAGGGATCCATGCCCCAAGTGTGGGAGATTTCATATAGAGGCTTGTTATTTGGATATCCAGTGTGTTTCTGATGCGGGGTGAGAGGTCATATTCAGTGGGACTGTCGTGTGCCCAGTCAGGGAATGGGTAGGGGATCTGCTCAGTCATCCAGATCTTCAGTCGCCACATCATCTGTGCGTCCTCTAGGCCAAGTAGGGCGTGGTACAGTTAGGGGTGGAGCACGTGGTAGAGGTCGACCTAGCCGGTTCTATGCTTTGAGTGTTCGCCAGAGCGCAGAGGCTTCCCCATATGTGGTTACAGGTATGTTGTCTGTTCAGGCCATTGATTGTTATGCTCTTATTGATCCACGGTCCTCTTTGTCTTATGTCACCCCATTCATTGCTTCAAGTTTTGGGATAGAACCCGAACAACTTCATGAGTAGTTCTCCATATCGACTTCATTTGGTGATTCTATTAAACCCTCGCGCATTTATCGGAATTGTGTTGTCGCGATCTATGGTCATGTTACCACGACCGATCTTATTGAGATTGGAATGGTGGATTTTGATGTGATTATGGGAATGAACTAGCTTTATTCGTGCTTTGCTAAACTTGACTGTCGAACGAGAATCATGAGACTCAAGTTCCCTAATTAGGCGGTTATAGAGTGGAAGCGAAATGGTGTGGTGATGAAGGATAGGTTTATTTCCTACCTTAAGCCTTCAAAAATGATTAAGAAGGGATGTATCTATCATTTGGTCCGGGTGGCGGACACCACTTCAGAAGTGTCTACCATTGAGTCCGTGCCAGTTGTGAATGAGTTTCTTGAAGTATTTCCGGATGAGCTTCTAGGGATTCCACCAAATAGAGAGATTGATTTTCGGGATTGATATATTGCCAGATACGCATCCAATATCTATCCCACCATACAAAATGGCTCCAGTAGAGTTAATTTAGTTGAAGGAGCAGCTGAAGGATTTGTTAGAAAAGTGGTTCATATGGCCGAGTGTCTCGCCGTGGGGTGCTCCGGTTGTCTTTGTTAGAAAGAAGGATGTGTCACTCCGGATGTGTATTGATTATCGGCAGCTCAACAAAGTCATCATCAAGAATAAATATCCTCTACATCGGATAGATAATTTGTTCGATCAATTGCAAGTTCCAAGGTTCTTCTCCAAAATTGATCTACGATTAGGTATCACCAATTGAAGATTAGGAAGAAGGATATTCCTAAGACCGCTTTCAGAACTCGCTCTGGCCACTTTGAATTCTTGGTCATGTCTTTTGGGTTAACCAACGCCCCGGAAGTTTTTATGGATCTTATGAATCGGGTCTTCAAGCCGTTTCTAAACTCTTTCGTGATTGTTTTCATTGACGACATCCTTGTTTATTTGTGGACCCGGGAGGATCATGGTGATCACCTCAGGGTAGTTTTGCAGACTCTTCATGAACACCGGTTGTATGCTAAATTTTCAAAATGTGACTTTTGGTTGGAGTTTGTTGCCTTTTTGGGTCATGTTATTTCTAGTGAAGGGATTCATGTGGATCCCAAGAAGATTGCAGCAATGAAAGATTGGCCTAGACCCATGACCCTGATGGAGATTTTTAGCTTCTTAGGTCTAGTAGGGTATTATCGGAGGTTTGTGGAGGGATTCTCTACCCTCGCCTCCCCATTGACCAAGTTGACACAAAAATTAGTTAAGTTCCAATATTCCGACGCTTGTGAGAAAAGTTTTCAAGAATTAAAGTCATGGTTGACTTCAGCACCAATATTGGCCTTGCTGGAAGGCACGGAAGGATTTGTGGATTATTGCAATGCCTCCAGGATTGGTTTGGGGTGTGTGTTGATGCAACATGGGAAGGTTATAACGTATGCTTCAAGGCAGCTCAAGAACCACGAGAAAAATTATCCAACGCATGATTTGGAGCTTGCGGCATTTGTGTTTGCTTTGAAAATATGGCAGCATTGTCTTTATGGGGTCCATGTGGATGTGTTCTCTGACCACAAGAGCCTCCAATATTTGTTCAAGCAGAAAGAATTGAATTTAAGGCAGCAGTGGTTGTTAGAATTGCTCAAGGACTATGATATGAACATTTTGTACCATCCAGGGAAGGCAAACGTGGTGGCCGACACTCTCAGTCAGAAGTCTATGGGTAGTTTGGCTCATTTGGGAGTGGATCAAAAGCCCTTGTCTCGGAAGGTTTATCAATTGGCCAGTTTAGGGGTTTGCATTTCGACATCAGACGAGGTGAAAGTTATGGTGCATAATGGAGCAGAATCGTCACTTGTAGCGGAAGTCAAGGAAAAGAAGTTTATTGATCCAGCATTGGCACAGATAAAGAAAGCAGTTTTGAATAACAAGACTTCGACATTTTCACTCAGCGACGAAGATGGTATTTTGTGGTGTCAAGGTAGGTCATGTGTTCCGGATATGGATAAGCTTCGGGAGAGAGTAATGGCGGAGGCTCATAATTCTGGGTATTTCGTGCATCCAGGTTCTACGAAAATGTATCATGATCTCAAGGAGATTTATTGGTGGAACGGTATGAAGAGGGGTGTGGCGGCTTTGTATCTAGGTGTCTGAATTGTCAGCAAGTAAAGGCTGAGCATCAGCGGCTCGGTGGGTTAACTCAGCTTATGGAAATACCAATGTGGAAATGGGAAATGATCAACATGGATTTCGTGGTGGGGTTACCTCGTACTCAGTGCAAGTTTGACTCAATTTGGGTAATAGTGGACCGACTCACCAAATCAGCGCACTTCTTGACTGTCAAGTCCACCGATACTGCAGAACAATATGCTAAGTTGTACATCAAGGAGATGGTAAGTCTTCATGGAACTCCGCTTTCTATTATCTCGGATCGAGGGGCCCAGTTCACAGCTAATTTTTGGAAGACATTTCAGCAAGGTTTGGGTACTCAGGTAAATCTCAGCACAACTTTCCATCCGCAGACTGACGGTCAGGCTGAGCAAACTATTCAAACGCTTGAAGACATGTTGCAGGCTTGCATCTTGGATTTCAAAGGTAATTGGGATGATCACTTGCCACTTATAGAATTCTCTTACAATAACAACTTTCATGCTAACATTCAGATGTCCCCATTTGAGGCATTATACGGAAAAAGGTGTAGGTCTCCGATTGGATGGTTTGAAGTGGGTGAAGCAGAATTGATAGGACTAAATATTGTGCACCAGGCTATGGAGAAAGTTAAATCATTCAAGAAAGGATGAAAACTGCTCAGAGTCGCCAGAAATCCTATGCAGACGTTCGTCGAAGGGAATTGGATATTCAAGTTGATGATTGGGTATTCTTGAGGGTATCTCCTATGAAGGGAATCATGCGATTCAGGAAGAAAGGAAAGTTGAGTCCTAGGTTTGTCAGGCCGTATCAGATCGCTCAAAGAATAGGGCAGGTGGCTTATAGGCTGGAATTGCCTCCCGAAATGTCATTAGTACACTGGTGTTCCATGTGTCCATGTTGAAGAAAGTGGTTGGAGATCCATCCTCCATCGTGCCAGTCGAGACCATCGAGGTTAAGGAAGAGTTGTCATATGAAGAAGTTTCGATTGCTATCCTTGATAGGCATGTCCGTAAGTTGAGAAATAAGGAAGTTGCTTCAGTTAAAGTATTTTGGCGAAGTCAATGAGTTGAGGAAGCTACATGGGAAGCGGAAAAGGAAATGAAGGAAAAATATCCCCGTCTATTTGAACAAGTCTAGTAGTAATTATGCGAAGTCTTATCTCTAAAACAAACTAATATTGTGTTCAAATTGGTTCCTTCCTAAATAATATTGGGACTCCTCAAGCTCTGCAAGAATTCTAGGTGCTGTAATTGTCACGTGAACCTCTCTTTGGTAAATGAAAAGTTTTATAAAGACTCTTGTGATAAGTAAATGATTAATGGTAGTGTAGATTGGTAATGAACTACTTATATGTATGTAGTATGTTGAAGTGGTTAAATTATATGGAACTCATTAAAATGACTAATTTATGTGCAAAAGGTAGCAAATGATTGAATATGTGGTGATGAATTGTATACCAGCTATAGGGATGGTTGTAATTGTGTAATGCTGCTTGAAATTGTGTTTCGAGGGCCCTCTGTCAGGTAGATATGTCTAAATTACAAAGGAAACTCTGGCAAAATTTTACTGAAAATATGGGAGTTAGTGGAAAGTTGGGTAGTCTGCATAGCATGTTTTCAAAACCAACTGATTTTTAAGGTCCTCATTCGAGGACAAATGATTTTAAGTGGGGGAGGATGTAAGACCCCATAAAATTTTGTGCTCAAAACCTAGTAGCTCGTGGTGTCAAGATCCGAATATGCGTTAGGAATATGTAAAAGAGCTCGCCGTGGTTCGGACCCTTTGTATTGATCTAATCTTTTAAAAATCAAAGAATCAAGTTTTCCAGAAAAGTGCCATTTTGCGGTCCAGAATGCGGTCGCAAATCTATTATGCGGACCGCATTCCTACCGCATATTGAGTCAGTAGTTTGGTTAAAAAATTGAGGTCTAGATGCGGTCCATTGTGTGACCGCATAACTAATATGAGGACCGCATTTCCACCGCAAAGTGGGTCAATGTGTCAGTCGATTTAAGGTAAAAAATGCAGTCCATTATGCAACCGCAAATTGTGTATGCAGACTACATTTCCGCGACATACCCAATCAGTGGAAACAAGTTTTTGGAACACTTATTGCGGTCCATTATGCGGACCGCATTTTGTATCTGCGATCGCAAAGTGCAACCACAGACCCGACTTGGACTCCTAATTTTGTAAATTTTAAACCCGACCCCCCTTTTAATAAAATACCCCAACCCCTCATTTTAACCACTTTTCTGAACATAAATAAGAGAGAGGGAGAAGGGGTTTTTGAGAGAGAGTTCATCTTTTCAAATTGATTCTTCAAAACTATCCGGGCCGGGAAATTTCAAAGCAAGTGTCTTCATCCCCATTCTTGCAGGTAAAACCTGTAACCCATTTTCATTAACTTTCAGGTTTAATTGGGGGGGGGGGGGGAGAAAGTCTCAAGCATTGATTCTTGATAATAGAGGTTGAAACATTTGTGCATGTCTTTTAGAACCTAAAATCTGGTAAGAGGGATTGGGTAGGAGTAAAGCACTGTACAAGGGAGGGTTGATAACCTAAATGTGTTCGAGTAGTGATTGTAAACTTTGATTCTAAGAAATAAGTGTTAATTTGTGCAGTAGATTGACGTTGCTAGGTTTTTTGGTGAAGTTTAAAGTAGAAATTAAAAAGGGATTCGGCTCCAGGTATGTAGGGCTTACTTTGACCTTTGTAATATCACCTTGTTTGGTGTTTGAGTGCTTGGCATGTAATTTCTATGTGGATTGTCTGTGAAATTGTTGTGATTGGTACGGTTGAGTGTTTGTGGTTATGTCTTTCGATAAGATGGTGTAAGTAATTGGCAATAAACCAAGTGTGTGATTATGAATCTGCTATATGGTAAGAATTGTGAAACAAATGATGGAAGGAAATAGTAATTGATACAATCGGAACAACTGTGGTAATAACATGTATGGCTTGTCGTGGAAAAATTATCGTTGTACATAAAATGCATATGAGTTGTGGAATACGATGGAAATAGAATCGATGTCTATGGAAGTCCTTGTAAAATGTTGTTGTTGCTCTTTGAGAATTGTTGTTTTTGTTCCTTGAGAATTGTTGTGTTCTTTGTGAATTGTTATTATTGTGGTATTGTTTGTGAATTGTGATTGTTCGGTGGGATCGGGTTGCGCGCCGCAACACGAAGTAATAAGGTGTGGGTTGTGGTGATAAGGGTGGCCGAGGTAATAAGGGTGGCTGAGGTAATTAGGGTGGAAAGTGATCGTTATCACTATTGAAATAAAAACATGAGTAAATCTTGAAATTATTGATGTGGAAAACTGTGATGGGGAAAAGGAGAGATTGTCAACTTGTTTGCCTTGATTTTTCCTTCCGTGTGTATTTAATTGTTGATTCCTTTGTTATTTGTTACTTGTGTATTTTTTGAGGTTATTCAGGGCAAAGTTTGTTTATACATACAAGTACAATTCCAATGTAATGACGTCCCTTTTTTCTGAGGCACTACATTCGTGTTATGATTGTAGGTGGGTCCATAGCAGGTACTGCAGTCCATCGACCGTAGCTCCCCTTCATCTTCTGTCAACTGTATTGGTGAGCCTCTTTCCTCTCGGGGCCCTGCGTGGCTCATGCCGCTTTTATTTCGGAGTCTTATTTTGCCTTGCTACAGGCAAGTACTGTATTATCCTATTTTATCTTTAGAGGCTCTGTAGACTGTGAATGTGGGTTACGAACTTATGTAAATATGTATTTTGTAAGTTGGGTGATGTAAGTTGTAAACCTCATTAAGTAACCATGTATGTTATGTATGTTTTGTAAAAAGGTGTTTTAATTATAAATGGCTAATTCCTTGATTAATGAGAAATGAAAATATGTGGTAACACATGGAGATATGAAAGGCACCCAGGCCCGCTTGACTGGGGATACCTGGTCGGGTGCCAGTCATGTTCCTCGATTTGGGGCGTGACATTTAATTTCAGGTTGGAGATGAAAACTAGGGAAACATTAGAAGAAAGTTCTTAGACCTGGAATTCGACTTTTGATTGGGAATTTTGACCTTAGATTTGGATAAGTTTGGTATATATGAACTCGTGAGAGTAAGAGAAATTTTGAAAATATAAATTTTACCCGATTTCGAGATATGGGCCCGAGGGGCATTTTGGTCATTTTACCTAATTTCGCGTATTAGCTTAGAATTTCTTTGTAGAATTAGTTACTTGAAGTGTTAATTAGATTATGCAATTGAATTGAATAGATTTAGGCCAATTGGAGTCGAGTACTCGTGGCAAAGACTTGGTTTCAGGTTGATTTTGAGCTCGTTCGAGGTAAGTGGCTTGCCTAAACTTGTGTGTGGGACCTTCCCCTTAGGATTGGGATTATTGTTAATTGAAATTCCTTGTACCTGAGGTGACGAGTGCGTACTTGTGCTAATTGTTGGAATTCCAGTTTTCATTAAGTAGTTACTCGTATGTTTCCTTTCCTGTTTTTATTACTTGCACTATTAAGCCTATTGTCAGCTTAGGAAAACATGTCTAAGTGATTAATTGCTTTGTCTGCTCAAACTGTTTTACTAGAATTTTCTGGTCCGTGCTACACTAGAAATAGTTGTTGCCTTAATATTGAATTTGACATTTCTAAATATTTTTCCTGTTGCTGATGTGTAATTTACATTGGGACAACGGATGTGGAATTCCGGAAGCTCCCCTTTGTCTGTTTAGATTTGGGACTGCGGATGTGGGTTTCCGATTGATCCCCCTGCACATTTATAAGAAACTACGGGATTGCACCCTGTAGATTTCTCTAGTACTGGGTATTTATATTTGGGACTACGGAACAGGATTTCGATAGATCCCCGCGCACTATGAGTGGGACGGTGTCCCGGGAGATCCATTAGATATGTATATTTGGGACTACTGTACGACATCTTAGGAGATCCCAGATTGTTATTTTGGTATTGAGTTGTATCTCTTTCAGTGTTTACTTTGCCTCTGTAATAGTGGTTGCTGTCATTTATATCTTGTGTTACTTTTACTGTTGTACGTACTTATACTGTTCTGTTCTATACTGTCGAACTATATAATTTGTTTAACCTCAGTAGGCCCCTGATCTTCCTCATCACTACCCTACCGAGATTAGGCTTGGCGCTTACTGACTACCACTGTGGTGTACTCATGCCCTTTCTGTGCATGTTTTTCATGTGCAGATCCAGGTACTTTGAGTCAATCCTATCACCCCTGAGGCGAGGTTACTATTCCATAGACTTAGAAGTATATCCACCGCATTCGTAGACTGATGAGTCCCTTTCTATTCTCTCATTTAAGTATTAGACCTTCTGTATTTCTTTTTCTTGTTAGATATTCTGGAGTTAGACACTTGTAGATATTCAAAGGCTGGTGGTTTCATGAGATTCTGGGTTATGGGAAATGTTGTTAGTTTCGTGAAGTTGAATTGTGTATGGCGAGCGACATTTTAAATACTGTTTCATTCTGTTAGTTTTGGTTTTTAATTATTTCTTCCACAAGTTTTGTTTATCTTCCGCATTGTTAGGCTTACCTAGTCATAGAGACTAGGTGCCATCACGACAGTTCGCGGAGGGGTGAACTGGGGTCGTGACAAGTTGGTATCAGAGCTCTAGAATCATAGGAGTCATGAATAACAAGCTGATTTATTAGAGTCTCGCTGATTGGTAAGGAGACGTTTGTACTTATCTACGAGGGGCTATGTAACTGTTAAGAAAATTCCACTTCATTTGATTTCCTTGTTGTCTGAGATTTTGATGTCACAATTCTAAACAATGTCTTCTATTCTCTCACAGATGGTGAGGACACGTGCTATCCAAGATGATCAGGTACCTGTGCCCCCTACTGCAGCCGTTAGAGGCCAGGGCCGGGGTAGAGGTCATGGATGCGCACGCGGTGCATCCTGAGCACCTACGCGAGTTGCCACTGAGGAGCCACCAGTAGTTCCTATCAGAGCCCAGGCATTTGATACGCCTACTGCTACTACTATGCTAGTAATTCAGGAGACTCTAGCACAGTTCATGAGCATGTACACTATTTTGGCTCAGGCAGGGTTGCTTCCTCTTGCCGCAGCTACATCTCAGGCCGGGGGAGGAGCACAGACTTCTGCTGCCCACACTCCTAAGGAGTGAGTGCATGTTGATCAGGTCCCAGAGATTATTCATGTACGGCTTGTAGTTCCATGTCAGCTCGAGGACAGGGCAGCAGCTTCAGAGGATGAGCAGCGGAGACTTAAGAGGTTCAAGAAGTATGATCCTCCTGTATTCAGTAGGTTAGCATCAGATAATGCCTTTGGATTTGTGGAGGAGTTCGATTGTATTCTCCATACCATGGGTATATTAGGATCGCACAGGGTTTCCTTCACTACTTTCCAGCTTTGAGGAGCTGCCTATGAGTGGTGGCGCACTTATGAGTTAGACAGTCCAGACGAGGCATGGCTGACTTGGACCTACTTTTCAGATATATTCTTGAGAGAGTTTTTTTTGCATAGCCTTAGAGATGCATGGCGCCGCCGAGTTAGAGCATTTGCGCTAGGGTGCTATGACTGTCTCAAAGTATGATGTCCGTTACACTAGCTTGGCTAGACATGCACCAGCCTTGGTTTCTACTGTTCGTGAGAGGGTTCATTAGTTTATTGAGGGGCTTATTCCCACCATCAGGTCTAGCATGGCTCGTGTGTTGGAGATGGATATTTCATATCAGTAGGTGGTGAGCATTGCTAGGAGGATTGAGGGTGTACATGCTAGGGAGAGAGAGGTGAGGGAAGCTGAGAGGTCGCGAGAGTCAGGCCATTTCTTTGGTGCGCGTGCCCCTATAAGCAGGTGTTCATGGTAGGGGTTATATGAGTCGCCCTGTTCATTCACCTCTTCCAGCAGCCAGTGGTTCTCCAGCTCCTCCTAGGCTTCAGGAGCCTTATTATGCACCTCCGATATCTAGTGCGCCTCCTGCTCGGGGTGCTTTTAGAGGTTAGTCTAGCAGACCTGGCTTAAGCAATCACAGCTGCCATGTCCTCCCAGAGCTTGTTTTGAGTGTGGTAACACATGCTATATGGTGAGGGATTGCCCCAGACTTGGAAGGGGTGCATCTCTGGAGACTTCTCATGCTATGGTTACAACTCCAGTTACTGCCCCACCTGCTCAGCTAGCAAGAGGTTAAGGCCGGTGAGGTAGAGGTTGCCCTAGAGGGGGAGGCCAAGATAGATACAATGCCCTTCCTGCCAGTATCAAGGCTGTTGCTTCCGATTCTATCATCACAGGTATTATACTGGTTTGTCACAGAGATGCATCGGTTCTATTCCATCTAGGCTCCACTTATTCTTATGTATCTTCTTATTTCGCTCCGCATTTGGGTGTACCTCGGGATTCTTTGAGTTCTCCTGTTTATGTTTCTACTCCTGTGGGATATTCTCTTGTTGTGGAACGTGTTTATCGGTCGTGTTTTGTTGCTCTTAGTGGTTTTGAGACCAGAGCCGATTTTTTGTTCCTCAGCATGGTTGATTTTGATATTATCTTGGGCATGGACTGATTGTCGCCCTATTATTATTTCTTTGATTGTCACGCTAAAACTGTGACGCTGGCTATGCCAGGTGTACAACATGTTAAGTGGAGGGGTACTTTAGATCACACTCCCAATAGAGTTATTTTCTTCCTTAAGGCACAACGTATGGTTGAGAAGGGGTGTGACACATATTTATCTTGTGTGAGAGATGTCAGTATTGATACCCTTTCTCCTGATTCAGTACTTGTAGTACGGGATTTTCTTGATGTGTTTCCAGCTTATTTTTCGGGTATGTCGCCTGATAGAGATATTGATTTTGGCATTAATTTGTTGTGGGGTCACTCAACCCATTTCTATTCCTCCATATTGTATGTCTCCTCCTTAGTTGAAGGAGTTGAAGGATCGGTTACAGGAATTCCTTGATAAGGGTTTTATTCAGCCCAGTGTATCACCTTAGGGTGCTCCTGTCTTATTTGTGAAGAAGAAGGATGGTTCTAGGCTTATGTGTATTGTATATCGCTAGTTGAACAAAGTTACAGTGAAGAACTATTATCCTTTTCCTCGTATTGATGATCTGTTTGACCAGCTTCAGGGCGCATGGGTATTTTCTAAGACTGACTTGCGCTTAGGTTACCATCAGTTGAAGATTCGGGAGCCAAACATCCCGAGACTCGGTATAGTCATTACGAGTTCCTTGTTATGTCATTTGGGCTGACCAATGCCCCAACAACCTTTATGCATTTGATGCACAGTGTATTCTGGCCATATCTTGATTCATTTATCACTGTCTTTATTGATGACATTCTGGTGTATTCAAGGAGCCGGCAAGATCACGAGCAGTACCTGAGGATATTGCTCCAGACTCCGAGGGAAAAGAAGTTGGATGAAAAGTTCTTAAAATGTGAGTTTTGGTTGTATTCTATGGCATTCTGAGGTCACGTGCTATCGAGTGAGGATATTTAGGTGGATCTGAAGATGGTAGAGGAAGTGCAGAGTTGGAACAGACCTTTCTCAGCTATAGAGATCTACAATTTTCTTGACTTGGTGGGTTACTACTGTCGTTTTGTGGAGGGGTTTTCATTGATTGCAGCCCCTATGACCAGACTGACCTGGAAGGGTGCTCTATTCCAGTGGACGAAAGAGTGTGAGGCAAGCTTTCAGAAGCTTAAGACAGCTTTGACTACAGTCCCAGTTTTGATATTGTCTACAGGTTCGGGGTCTTACACTGTCTATTATGATGCCTCAAGGATTGGTCTTGGAGTATTTTTGTTGCAGGACGGTAGGGTGATTGCCGACGCGTCCAGACAATTGAAGGTGCATGAGAAGAATTATCCTGTCCATGATCTTGAGTTAGCTATCATTATTCATGCCTTGAAGATCTGGCGCCATTATTTGTATGGTGTGCCTTGTGAGATTTATGTTGATCATCAGATCTTGCAGCACCTATTCAAGCAAAAGGATCTAAATTTGCACCAGAGAAGGTGGTTTGAGTTGTTGAAGGACTATGATATCACTATTTTATATCACCCGAGCAAGGCTAATGTGGTGGGCGATTCCTTGAGTTGTGGGGCAGAGAGTTTGGGGAGTTTGGCTTATTTACTAGTATTGAAGATGCCTATGGCAATGGATGTTCAGGCCTTAGCCAGCCAGTTTGTGAGATTGGATCTTTCGGAGTCCAGTTGTGTTCTAGTTTGCATGGTTTCTTGGTCTTCCTTATTTGATCGTATCAGGGAGCGTCAGTATGATGACCCTCATTTTCTTGTCCTTAAGGACAAGGTTCGGCATGGTGATGCCAGATATGTGACTATTGGTGAGGATGAAGTATTGAGGATGCAGGGTTGGATTTGTGTACCCAATAATGATGGGCTTCGAGAGTTGATTTTAGAGGAGACCTACAGTTCGAGGTATTTCGTCCATCCGGGTGATGCGAAGATGTACTAGGATTTAAGGCAGCACTATTGGTGGAGGCGGATGAAGAAAGATATAGTTGGGTTTGTAACTCGGTGCCTTAATTGTCAGTAGGTGAAGTATGAGTACTAGAGGCTGGAAGAGTTGCTTCAACAGATAGAGATTCAGGAATAGAAGTGGGAGTGGATCACCATCGACTTTGTAGTTGGGCTCCCATGGGCTTTGAGAAAGTTCGATGCTATTTGGGTGATTGTAGACCGGCTGACCAAGTCTGTACGCTTCATTCCTGTATGTACTACCTATTCTTCAGAGCGTTTGACGGAGATTTATATCTAGGCGATTGTTCGTCTGCATGGTATTCCAGTTTCCATTATTTCAGATAGAGGTACTCAGTTCACATCACGGTTCTGGAGGGCCGTTCAACATGAGTTGGGTACTCGGGTGGAGTTGATTACAAAATTTCACCCTTAGACAGACGGATAGTCCGAGTACACTATTCAGATTCTTGAGGATATACTCTGTGTGTGTGTGATTGAGTTTGGAGGGTCGTGGGATCAGTTCTTGCCATTGGTGGAGTTTTCATACAACAATAATTATTAGTCCAACATTCAGATGGTGCCGTATGAGGCTTTATATGGTAGGCGGTGTAGATCTCCAGTGGGTTGGTTTGAGCCGGGTGAGGCTAGATTACTGGGCACAGACTTGGTTCAGGATGCTTTGGAGAAGGTTAAGGTAATTCAGGATAGACTCCATGCCGCCAGTCCAGACAGAAGAGTTATGCGGACCGGAAGGTTTGTGATGTTTCCTATATGGTTGGAGAGCGGGTTCTGCTTCGGGTTTCGCCTATGAAGGGCGTTATGAAATTTGGGAAGAAAGGGAAGTTCAGTCCACAGTTTATTGGTCCTTTAGAGATACTGAGGCGTATTGGGGAGGTTGCTTATGAACTCGCCTTACCTCCCTGCTAGGCAGAAGTTCATCCGATATTTCATGTTTTGATGCTCCACAGGTATCACGATGATCCATCGCACGTGTTGGATTTCAGTTTAGTCCAGTTGGACAAGGATCTATCTTATTTGAGGAGCCAGTAGAAATATTAGACAGACAGGTCAGAAAGCTGAGGTCAAAGAACATTGCATCAGTAAAGGTTTAGTGGAGGGGTCAACCGACCGATGAGGCGACCTATCAAATCGAGCAACAGATGCACAATCGTCACCCTCATCTTTTCACTACTTCAGGTATGTCTGTATGCTCATTCGAGGATGAATGGATGTTTAATTGTAGGAGGATATGATGACCTGGCCGGTCGTCTTAAGAATTTTTGCCCCGATCCCCTAATAACTACTTTTCTCGTGTTTATTTTTGCTATTTTAATTTGCTGGGATGTTCGGTTTTCAGTTTTGGAAACTTTTGTGACACTTAGTCCCTAAATAAGTGCTTATGTGTTAGAAATTTGACCGTCGTCGGAACAGTGTGAAGACGGCCGCGGAATAGAATTTTGATGGTTTCGTTAGCTCGATAGTGACATTTTGATCTAAGGGTCGGAATGGAATTTTGGAAGTTGGAGTAGCTTCGTTAGGTTGGATGTGATGTGTGTGCAAAATTTCAGGTCATTGGACGAGGTTTGATAGACTTTTTGATCGAAAATGTATTTCTAGAGTTTTGGAGTTCTAGGCTTGAATCCGTGGTCGATTCATCATTTTGATGTCGTTTTGATGTTGACGGAAGGATTTTAGAGTTTGGAGTTGCAACTTTAGCTTCTGGTTTTCTGTCATAACTGCACCTACGAGTTTGGGACCGCAGGTGCGGTACCGCAGAAGTGGCTAAGTGGCCGCAGAAGCGAGATTGGACTAGAGCTATAGGATCCGCATGTGTGGATGAGTTTTCACAAATGCGGTGTTGCAGATGCGACTAAGTGACCGCAGATGCGGGCCCAGCCCGTTAAGTGACTTTTCGTACCTGCGATGAATTTTTCTGTAGGTGCGGGACCGTAAGTGCGCTCCCTTGACCACATATTTAGTAATCGCTGGGTAGAAATATAAAATTTTGAGGGTTTGGTTCAAAACATGAAAAAATCAAATTGGAGCTCACGAGAGGGCGATTTTGGGAGGAAATCATTGGCCAACAATTCTTTAACCCTTTCTAGTTATATTCCATCAATCTCTAGTTAGTTTCATCATTTAACTTAGGATTGGAGGTGAAAATTGGGAAAAAGTTGGAAAAAAGTTCTTAGACCTAGAATTCAACTATTAATTGGGAATTTGACCTTATATTTGGATAATTTTGCTATGCATGAACTCATGAGAGTATGAGAATTCTGAAAATTTAAATTTTACCCGATTTCGAGACGTGGGCCCGGCGGGCATTTTGGTCATTTTACCTAATTTTGCGTATTACCTTAGAATTTTTTTGTAGAATGAGTTACATGAAGTGTTATTTACATTATGCAATTGAATTGAATAGATTTGGGCCATTTAGAGTCGAGTACTCATGGCAAAGAAGTGGTTTCGGATTGATTTTGAGCTGGTTCGAAGTAAATGGCTTGTCTAACCTTGTCTAGGGGACCTTCCCCTTAGGATTGGTATTATTGTTAATCTAAATGCCTTGTACATGAGGTGAGAGTGCGTACTTGTGCTATTTTTGGAAATTCGATTTTCATTAAGTAATTACTAGTGTATTTCCTTTCCTGTTTTTATTACTTGCACTATTAAGCCTATTGTTAGCTTAGGAAAGCATGTCTAGGTGATTAATTGCTTTATCTGCTCAAACTGTTTTACCTGAATTTTGTGCAACCTGCTAGGCTAGAATTACTTGTTGCCTTAATATGAAATTTGACATTTTTGAATATTTTTCCTGTTGCAGCTGTGTGATTTACACTGGGACTACGGATATGGGATTCCGGTAGCTCCCCCTTGTCTGTTTACATTTGGGACTACGGATGTGGGATTCCGGTAGATCCCCCTGCACAGTTATACGGTACTACGAGATTGCACCCGGTAGATTCCCTCAGTACTAGGCATTTATATTTAGGACTATGGAACGGGATTCTGGTAGATCCCCGTGCACTATGAGTTGGACTACAGGACGGTATCCTGGGAGATCCATTGGATATGTATATTTGGGACTACATGACGGTATCCTGGGAGATTCCCGATTGTTATTTTGGTGCTGAGTCGTATCTCTTTCTGTGTTTACGTTGCCTCTCTAACAGTCGTTGCTGTCCTTTATATCCACTGTTACTTTTACTGCCGTACGTACTTATACTGTTCTGTTCTATACTGTCGAACTGTATATTTTATTTAATCTCAGTAGGGCCATGACCTTCCTCGTCATTACGCGACCGAGGTTAGGCTTAGCACTTACTCAGTACCGATCTGGTGTACACATTCCCTTTCTGCGCATGTTTTTTATGTGTAGATTCAGGTACTTCAACTCAGTCCTATCACCCCTGAGGCGAGGGGACTATTCCATAGACTTCAAGGTATATCTGCCGCATTCACAGACCAAGGAGTCCCTTTCTATTCTCTCTTTTAAGTATTAGACCATCTGCATTTTCTTTCCTTGTTAGATATTCTGGAGTTAGACACTTGTAGATATTCAAAGGCTTGTGGTTTCATGAGATTTCGGATTTTGGGAAATGTTGTTAGATTCGTGAAGTTGAATTGTGTATGCTGAGCAATGTTTTAAATACTATTTCATTCTGTTAGGTTTGGTTTATAATTATTTCTTCCGCAAGTTTTGTTTATGTTCTGCATTGTTAGGCTTACCTAGTCGTAGAGACTAGGTTCTGTCGCGACAGTTCATGGAGGACGAACTGGGGTCCTGACAGAATGACCACCTCAGTCTGCAGCACATATGCGACCCGCATAACAGGTATGCCATCGATAAAGCAATTGCATAACTTTTTTTAACCAAGGGCAAGATTGAGGGGTCATATGCGATGATTATGCATACCGCAGAAGTCATCTTCCTTGGAAAAATTTATACCCTCCCCCTAATCACGTGGGTTCCCCCCCCCCTTTTTTCATTCATTTAAAAATATAAACCCCATTGCAATTAATTTAACAAGATAGAGAGAGAGGGGTACTCAGACTTCCCTCTCTGTGGGTTATCAATTAGGGCACACACCCCATTCCTTAATCCATTCCTCTCTCAAATGAATAGTCTATAATATCATGACAGTTACATATTTAACCTAATTCGGCCAATTACAAGCACACGCTGGCATTCGAGTTAGGTTAGAATCACAAGATGGAGACAAGAAAGAAGAATGAGAGTGAAGAGACAAGAAGAGAACTCAGAATCATACTTGAAGCTTGAGGATTCTACAATGGAAATGAGAAATGTGGTGAGTGTGCTTGTATCCTTTTCTTGGTTCGTCGTAGCAGTGCTTTCTTCTTCTCTCTTTTGTTTTTTTTTGTTTTACAAGTTTTTGTTAAAAAGTGAGTTTGTGCAGAGAGTTGGGTATGTTTATACCTGGCAGTTATGCAGCGTAGAAGTTCATCGCATAACATACTATGCGATCGCATAGGTGTTATGCGGTGGGCTGATGACTAAGTAGCGTAGATGCAACATGTGATGTAAAATGTGATCGTATAGTGCACATGCGATCAATATAAATGGACAACGAATGCATAGTTGACAATGAAATTAGCCAAACTTTCTGCCTGGGTTTGCGAGGACTATGCGGTTCGCATAGTCATTATGCGATCGCATAGTTGTCGCTTAATTTGGACCTTTTTTTCCTTCAGTTTCTTCAGCACTAGGACCCTGTTCATGATAATTTACCTGCACTCTATCACACACGTCAACTTGCTTATTCTAATCTATGTAGATAAAAAAACTACAAAATAGTGTTACCACGCATGGGTTGCCTCCCAAGAAGCACTTGAATTAACATTGCAGCACGACGCAGTTGATTCCTTTTGGATTATTCCTTGGTAGGAGCTATTGTTGGACTATCCCTTTTAGCAAATTGCTCCATTAAGTGCCTTTCTCCTGCATTACCAAGGTAATACTTGACTCGCTTTCCATTCACCTTGAAAGTTCGAGTCCCATCCTCCGGCTCCAACTCAATAGCACCATAAGGAGATACACTCATAACTTTGAACGGGCCAGACCATTTAGATTTGGGTTTACCCAGAAATAACATAAGTCTTGAATTGAAGAGTAAGATCAAGTCGCCAAAATTGAACTCCAATTTCAAGATCTTCTTGTCATGGACAAACTTCATCCTTTCTTTTTACATGGATTCACTCTCATAGGCATGAAGACGGTATTCTTCCATCTCATTGAGTTGTGTCATCGTCAGGTTAGCAGCCTCAGCCCAGTCAAGATTCATCTTTTTTAAAGCCCACATGGCTTTCTATTCAAGTTCCAGTGGCAGGTGACAAGCCTTGACAAAATTCAACCTGTGCGGTGAAGTGCCAATGGGGGTCTTGAATGCTGTGCGATAGACCCACAACAGATCATCTAGCTTCCTTGACCTATCGATCCTCTTTGCATTGACAGTTTTCACTAGGATGTTTTTGATTTCTCTATTTGAAACTTCAACCTGACCACTCGACTGAGGATGATAGGGTGTTTCCACCTTGTGCTTTACACTATATTTTTTAAGCAGCCCGGCGAAAGCCTTGTTACATAAATGAGACCCACTATCACTCAGGATGGCCTTTGGAGTACCAAACTTTGTGAATATGTTCTTCTTCAAAAATGCGGTCACACTCCTTACTTCATTATTCGGTAAGGCGATTGCGTCAACCCATTTAGAGACATAGTCTACAGCCACCAAGATGTAGGTCATGCCATACGAGCACACGAAGGGGGCCTATAAAGTCTATTCCCCACACATCAAAGATCATAACCTCTAGTACCAAGTTCATTGGCATCTCATGTCTCTTAGATATTGACCCTTGTCTTTGAAATTTGTCACATGCATTGACCATTTGGTTTGTATCTTGGTAGATTGTTGGCCAATAGTAGCCATATTCAAGCACTTTTGCCACAGTCTGATTTCCTCCGTGATGACCCCCAACCGGCGAATCATGGCATGCCTTGAGTATTAGCATTACCTCATTTTCCGAAACACACCGTTGGATAATTTTGTCGGCATAATTACAAAATAAGAAGGGTTCTTTCCAATAGTAATGTATACACTCCCGCAAGAACTTTTTCTTATGATAAGCTTCCAAACTTTCGGGAACAAGGTCACTAACCAAGAAGTTAGCGATGTCAGCATACAAGGAGCAAATATGTTAGATAATGCCAATATGTGGTCCTATGGGAAAGAATCGTTGAGTTCAAGATCTTCCTTTGGTCTCCCTTTATTTTCATGCCTAGATAGGTGATCCGCCACTTGATTTTCCATCCCTTTTCAATCTTTGATTTCGAAGTCAAACTCTTGGAACAACAAGACCTACCGAATCAACCTAGGTTTTGCGTCCTTCTTTCCATAAGATATCGAAGACCAGCATGGTCGGTGTACACTATCACCTTTGATCCCAACAAATAGGCCCGAAATTTCTCAAAAGCATAGACAATGGCAAGAAGTACTTGCTCAGTCATAGTATAATTCATTTGAACGCCATTGAGTGTCTTGCTTGCATAATAGAAAGGGTGAAGAATTTTGTTTCGACCTTGAGCAAGCTCTGCCCCAATAGCTACATCACTGGCGTCACACATGAGTTTGAATGGAAGAGACCAATAGGATGTGACAATAATAGGTGCCGTGGTGATCTTTTCTTTCAATTCCTTGGCACTTCTCGTCAAATCCAAACTGTGCATCTTTCTCGAGGAGTTTGCACATGGGATTTTCAATTTTGGAGAAGTTCTTAATAAAACGCCTATAGAAGCCGGCATGCCCCAAAAAACATCGGACACCTTTAACTGAAGTAGGTGGAGGAAGCTTGGAAATGATATCGATCTTTGCCCGGTCAAACTCTATGCCTTGTGTTATAAATTTTGTGGCCCAAAACAATGCCCTTGTCCACCATAAAGTGGCATTTCTCCCAATTTAGCACAAGGTTTGTTTCTTCTTATCTTTTAAGCACTTTTCTAAGGTTGTCTAGATAATGCTAAAAAGTATCACCTACGACAAAGAAATCGTCCATGAATACCTCTAAGAAATCCTCCACCATGTTGGAGAATATTGACATCATGCACTTTGGAAAGTAGCCGAGGCGTTGTATAGCCCGAATGGCATCCGTCTAAATGCCAACTTCCTATATGGACAATTCAATGTTGTATTTTCCTGATCTTCCAATGCAATATCCATCCAGGAAGCATTAGAATGACCTTCCCACTAGCCTATCAAGCATTTGATCAATATATGGAATAAGGAAATGCTCCGTGCACGTAGCACTGTTTAGTTTCTGTTAATCCACACAAACCGTCCATCTAGTCACAGTTTTTGTTGGGATGAGCTTATTGTTATCATTTTCAATCATAGTCATGCCTCCTTTTTTGGCACAAATTACACTAGACTTACCCAAGAACTATTAGCGATGGGGTAGACTACCCCGATATCCAACCATTTAATGATCTCTTTCTTTACCACCTCCTACATGGAAGGGTTCAACCTTTATTGATGCTTCACACTTGGTTTACTATCACTCTCCCATTGGATTTTATGTTCACATATTTTGGGGGGAATCCCTCGGATGTCTGCAATTGTCCACCCAATAGCTTTCCTATGCTCCTTCAAGACATTGAAAAATTGTTCTACATGCACATCATTCAACAAAGAAGAAACGATTCTTGGTAGAGTATCATTTGAGCCAAGAAATTTATACCTCAAGTTTGGTGGAAGTGGTTTGAGATTTAGTTGTGGTGGCTCAATAATTGAACACCTTACAGGAGGAGTGGCTCTATTCTCCTAGTCGAGAGATAGCTTCTTCAGAGCATAAGTGTAGGACCAAAGCCCTTCTAATGCATTTACTAATTCCATATACCCCTCCATATCTTCTCCATCGAAGTTTACAAAATAGCTGACAACGCCTCACTGAGGCATTTTGCTTCCATCCTCATTTCAACCGCATTTTCCACTTTATCAACAACATCAATCACCGAGATACTTTCATATTCATGTGGTAGTTTCATACCCTTTCTTGCTTGGAATGTAACCTCTTCATCATTCACACATGATTTGATCTCATTCCATTCCGAATACATCAGTGCTCTTCCTGTAGTAAGGAATGGTTTCCCCAAGATGATAGGGATCTCTGTGTCAACTGCACAATAAGGGATTACAAAATCGGCGGGTAGATGGAACTATTCCACTTTCACAAGCACATCATCGGCAATTCTCACCGATCTCTTTATGGAATGATCAGCCAATTGTAACATCATACTTGTAGGCCTCAACATACTTAACCCGGCTTGCTTGTAAATAGAAAGAGGCATTAAGTATGGTGAAAGCTTTCGGGTCTTCCTTCTTTTGGACGGTGGTTGTTGCAATGATGGAACTAACCCGGTGAGTCACATTCACCACTTCATTATTGGTGGTTCTCTTCTTGGTAATCAAGTCTTTCAAATACTTAGCAAAACCCGACATCTCTTGAAATGCTTCCACAAATGGAATATTTACCGATAAGTTCTTGAGAATGTCATAGAACTTTTCAAGTTTTCTATCATCAACATTCCTAGCAAGTCTTTGAGGGACAGGAGGAGGAGGTCTAGGAATAGGTGGTAGAGTTTTTGGTATCTCTTTCACCTTTTGCTTTACCTATTCTCGGTTTACTTCTTGAACTTTCAACTGTTCCAGAACCTCTTTACCTTCAATAACAATTTGCTCTTCAACTTGTGCCTCAACTTCTTGTTCGGACTCTTCTACTTCAACCATTTGTTCACTCTCTCCTTGTAGTACCTTCCCACTCCGAGTAGTAATCGCCATGATATGAGAAGTTGGACCTCTCTCACTATCCTTTGGGTTCGCAATTATGTCACTCGGAAGTGCTCCCTTTTCTTTGGATTTTGTTCCCTATAGAGATATCTCATTTGCATCTCCAATTTTTGAATGGATGCGGTATGAGAACCAAAAAGATCCGTCATATTCCTCATAGAAGTGTCCGACCTCTCCTAATTTTGAAATACCCATTCAAGCATTCTTTCCAACTTGGAATATCTTAAGGAACCTTGATTTGAATATTGATCGTTTGGTGGAACATAAGGGTTTGAACTCCGATTTGAGAAGTTGTTGTTGTTGTTATTCCAATTTCCTTGATTTGAGCTACCTTGGTCATTTCGCCACTGTTGGTTTCTTTGCCCTTGCGGGTTTGGCCTCCATTGGTTTTGTTGTCCTTGACCTTGGTATTGTTGCCTTTGATAGCCTCCTTGAGAGTAGTTGACATAGTTTGCTTCCTCATAATATTCACTTAATGATGGTTGAACATCTTCCACCACATTTACCTACTTCATTTGTCTTTCAGTGAACATTTTTGTCAACACATTGACATTGTTGCCAAGCCCTGCAATTACTTGATCTCTTTCTTGATTCTCCTTAATCATGTTGGTCAAGGAAGGATAACCATATGCAATTCCAACTGTGGTGTACTATGAGTGCCAATATTGATCATGTTTTGCCATTTTGTTTAGGATTTGTGTGATCCTTGCAAGTGTCTTATCAATAAAAGATCCATCAGCTACATGCTTGGCTGTAGCTTTGTTCATAGCATCTAACCCATGTAGAATTTCTCAAAAAAAATAGAATTCGGAAAACCATGATTGGGTGACCTCACCAAATATAGCTTGAATATATCCCATGCCTCATGTAGATGTTCTCCTGGTAGTTGCTTGAAAAAGAAAATTTTATCCCAAAATTATGATTTTTGCTTTGCGTAAGCCATTTAGCTAATAATGCTCAGAAAAGTTCAGGCCAAGAATGAAAGGAATTTGGTGGCATATTTTGAAGCCATTTCCTTTCGTCCCCAACAAGTGAGTAATTGAACACCCTCAACCTTAGGGCATCATCTGAGACATTATTCTGCTTGTGCATCGCACACACACCCATGAAGTTTCTAAGATGTTGTGTCGGATCATCATCAGTGGAATTCCTAAAAAATAACCTCCAATTTTAGCATCAGGATTAAACCATGTTCCACCTTGAAAGTTGCAGCGCCAACTATCGAAAGTACAATAGCATATGTATCCTCGATGTACTCATCTATGTCTGCAAAAGGATTTTTTTCCATTTCTTCTTCGTATTCAGAAATGTTTTCCTATCAACACGAAGCAAAACAAGCAAAGTGTGATGGAATAAAAGAAGATATAAAGTAAACCACAGACTAATTAGTAATTTCAAAACTGTATTCTCTTGCAATGGTGCCAAAAATTTGATACGCTCAAATTACACTTTGATTAAGTAGTGTAAGGCAATCAGTGTCAAATATAATAATCCAACAATGTTGGGGTCGAATCCCACAGGGAATATGGTGTGAAAAGCTTACTTTGGTAGTGTGGAACTTGACTTAAGTCGTAATTCTATCCCATTAACGCAACAAGAGAATGATATGATTGTGAATTAAAGAGATAACTAATTGTTAATTTTGAGAATGTAAATGATTTAATTAAGGAAACCAAGGTTGCGTCCCATCAATGAAATGTAATGTCGTCGGTGTTAATATGATATATTTCAAATGAAAGGTCCCTTGATATGTAAATGATTTTTAAATAACTACCCAATATTTTCCAATAGTTGAGTAGTATTTCGCCTTTATGATTTTTCCAAATATTAAAAAGTTGTAATTTAAGAACAACCAATATATGCCAAGTAGAACCCACTTATTCCTAAGCAATTCTATTAAACAAAATTTAAAGTCTTGAGTTCTTGATATTCAATTCTACCAAACCTTAACTCACATTTCAAAGTAAATAAAGAGTAAAATGGAATAGAGTAATGTTTGCAACCACCAACCATAAATAAAGAACAAGAATTGAATAAATATCAGCCAAGCATTATATATATTCAATTTTAAACACACATTAACATTACACCCATATAGGGTCCACAACCTTAGTATTTAAAACTAGCTACTCATAATAAAACACAAGAACAAAGTATTTATTAAAGCCATAAAGCTTACAAAAGTGCAAGATCCTTCTTCACAACCCTCGAAATAAATGAAGTATTCAATGCTCTCTAAGTAGAACCTTGTTTCAAACTTGAATGACCCATAAAACCCTACATATTATCTTTATAGTAGACTAAAAGTCGTAGTCAAAATGGGACAAAAATGCCCCTTTAGATGGCTTATGCGATCGCATAGTCGAAGACCAGCTATGCAGACCGCATATTGAGCATTCCATCACAGACTTACTGAGTTCCAGATCTTTCTTCAATCGTGTAATGGTTATGCGGTCCATATGTGTGTTATGCAACCACATATCCCATCGTATATCATGCTGGGGGCAGTCTTCTGTTGAAGTTATGCAACTATTATGTGGCTCACATAGGTATTATGCGACCGCATAATGGACCACACATTGTCTTCTTCATTTGGCCCAAAAGACTGTCTCTGTTTGCGATCACCTTGTCAGTTATGCGATCCGCATGTGAATTATGCGACCACATACTTACAACATATCCTTCTTTTTGTGACTTTTTGACTTCTTTTCCATATTTTTGGGTCTTCAAGCTCATGAAATACAAAAACAACCAAACTTGATCAGAATTAACTAAAAATGCATTAAAAGACAAGTCAAAATCCATATAATTGGTATCAATTGTCACACCTCCTTTTTCGCTACTACACCCCGTGAAGGCATAAAGGAGCTTTTCCACTTAAAGGACAATCGGAACGAGATTTATTATTGATATTCAGAGTCGCCACTTGGGAGATTAAGGGTGTTCCAAGTCACCGGTTGAATCCCGAACTGAGGAAAATATGACTCTGTTAACAGTCCGCAAACCAGAAATCCGAGTAAGGAATTCTGTTAACCCGGAAGAAGGTGTTAGGCATTCCCGGGATCCGTGGTTCTAGCACGGTCGCTCAACTATCGCATTTAGCTTATTTATCTGATTTTATTACATGATGAACCTATGTTCCAACCTTTACTTTTAACCGTTTATTATTTAAATTTTTAAAGAAAGTTGAACGTCGTTTAAAATGTGTCTTTGGATCACGTCACATGAAATGCACCCGAAATCCTTGACACACTTTATTCAATGCTTTGGGATTTAATTTGGGTCACATTAAATGCACACCCATGTTTAGGAAGGTAATTTTATTAAAATCGCGCATAAAGAGGCTAACACATTTTTATCTTTTGTGAAGGCCGTGAAATTCACTAAACAGCCCATCCCGAATTTCTAAGTATTTTTAGTTAAGCATTTGAATGAGGGCCCCGCAATTTGTATATTTTATTCAACGAGGCTCATCTCATCATTTTTTTATTTAAAGGTCAATCCTAAAGTGACTATGATTTTTCTATTTATTTGTCTCTAAAAATAAAAGAAAATCCTAAACAATTATTTCATTTGACATGGCTAGTTCCCATTTTAGTTCAGGCCCCAAACAGTCCAAACCGTGTGACCCATGCGAACTAAATTGGTCAGACCTCATGGAAGAGGTCATGGGGTCGATTCCCTGGGCTGGATAGACCAGGAGTTTTTCCCAAATAAAGCCAAACGCCTCAGAAAACTGGGCTCGGCAGCCCTGTCCCTTAAAGCCCAATAACAAGTAAAAGCAATTGGCTGCACTTATCTCAAATTACTCTAAACGTATCCAACAACTAATAATCACGGAGAAATAATACTCATACAATTGAACTAATGAGACAATAGTTAATTAACTCAGGCCAATCTACTTGATGATGCGTGATTCAATTCAAATAAGCTATTGCTTTGAACTACTAACCCAAATTTACTAATATGCACATTAACGAGGACAAGACTTGTTGCAACGCCACTGGTTCAGTTTGAAGATAAACTAGATTCCAAAGTCAACCTAAATCCAAATGTTTCTGCTTCTTCTTTTGTTTTAAATTGAAACAAATTCTAAACCCAACAGGTATTAACTATGTGGAACTGTAGAGGATCGATCCTCAGTTTAAACTATACATAACAAACAACTACATGCATGGGAAGGCCTATTGATATTCTTCATCACGTTAATCACATACACTTAAACGAATTAAGCTACAGATCTTTCACATTTCATTAACACGTCCAATTATTTTAACAGTCCACTACTTAGCAGTCCTCATTATACACGAAAACTTGACTTTGAATATTAAAAACTACAACAACTCTTAACAAAGCTCAAATAAGCAGGTGGAAATTCCTTACCATTCGATTTTTCCACATCATTCATACATTTGGGCAAAAGTTCCACATTCACTGGAGATCGAGAGTGTGTACCTGGATTTGACATTCAAAAAGGAGTAGAAGAAGTATCAGCAACAATCACAGGCAATCACAGACAGCCCAGTAAAAATTCAGAACTCAAAGATGTCTCAAACTCAAGTAAAATCAACCAATCAGACCAACACACAGTTGAACAAACTCAAACAGACACCTTGAAACCCCAAAATGAATCCAGTATATGTGAGAACACCAGTCCAAACTAGAAGATCGACCAAACTAGTTCGACTAACACCAATTTCACTTGAAACAACACCAAATTACTTCACCAAACCCAAAACTCAACTAAAACTATGAAATGTGAAGAAACTAGCTAGAAATCAGAATCAAATCTGCAATTGTGCAATTTAACAGTAGATTTTTTTTGGTTTTTGAGTTTTTCTTTTGTTTTTTGGCTTTTGAAATTTTATGTTTCCACTTCAGATATGGAAAAAATAAAGAGAGGGAGTTTTGGGGGGAATTAGATGGCTGAAAAAATATGTTCGTTAAGGCATGAGTATGCCCTTGTTATAGGCATAAGTGAGGCCTTATCAGATTTTTCCTTTCTTTTCATTCCAATCCCTCTTTTGTTTTCAGTTTTTAACTTTTTCACCTTTGTTTACTGACATGTACTTCAAGTAAGTACCCTTATTTTCTTAAATTCTAATTTTACCCCAATTTAGAATGTTCTAGGAACTTCAGGTGTAATCTACTGCATTTCTGACCAGCCTTAAGTACCCAAATAACCCTGAATGCCCTTGAAATTACTCACTTGGGCCACAATTAACCCACCCTCCCTTTGACTAAACTACAGTTAGTTAAAAAAAAACGAAACAACTATAGCCAATTCACCTAAAAACTAACAGAACTCCTAACAATCAGAATAAGCTAACCAGGCTAATATCAATATACCAAATCAGGGAACCATTAACAAGAGAACTATTCTGATGTTTAGCTAATAACTCAAAATTTAACAAAACAAAATCTAATTACCACAGAAAAAACTAAACCAAGTAAGAACGCAATCAATCATGAAGCAAAAACCTAAACATAACAGTATTACTATGAACTCAGCTTAAGCAAAACAAAAATCCAAACCGAATCAGAAAGACTGCTCACTACCAGACTAAACTAAGCTAAACAAATAAAACACATGAATTAACACATCATTCAGTATCAATGATTAAAGAAGAATGAAGGAGAAACACTTAAAATGAAATTAAACAAAAATTAAAACTATGAACAAAAACTCACTGGTATACTTTCATCTGGCCAATTCATCGAATTTGATTTGTTAATTGATGTTATATGTTTATAAAACATATAGTATCAACTGAAAAATTAGCTCGACGCCTTGAAATCCCCAGAACAGGTTCGAAACCTGAACCCTAGATCCGCAATTCGTCCAGTTCCTTCAAGATTCGAAGGTTTTTGGCTTGTGTTTCAGGTTGAGGGAGTCGAGGAGACTATAGGGTCCGATTTTGAGCGGATTCGGACAACTTAACATTTTGTAAAGATCTTCGAATCAATATTCGAAGCATTTGATAATGATTCGAGGTAAAAGGAACGTAGATTGGGCATGAGGAGAAGGAGGGGAGTAAGGGGTGTTAATTTGGTTGAGTTTGGTGGCCGGCGCCGCCATGGGCAGCGAAGATGGCAGTCACAAAATTGATTATTCGAGGGCTCATAGTAGGATTCGAAAGGAGATGAGGGTGGATTCATGAAGAGTACATCAAGGCGGTATAGGGTTGTAAATCTAGAAGCCATCAGAGAAAGTATCGTTTTCTCCGGCGGCGGTGTTACAGAGCTGTACGAGGAAGAAGGGGTTTTGGTCGTTTAGGGTTTCAAGGGATTTGAGACAGTTTTATGAAATAATCAAGAACGAATACTGGCCATTGGATGATGAGAAATTGACGGCCCAGATTTGAGGACGCCAAACGACGTCGTTTGGTTAAGGAAAAGGGTCGGCCGGGTTTGGGGTTTTTTGGGCCGGACTGGGGTGGGTTTGGATCAGATTTCATTTGGATTACAAGCAAATTTGGCCCAATTGTGTACAAGACCTCTTTTATTTCCATTGTTTTCTTTCTTTCTTTTTATTTATTTTCAATTTGTATATATATTTTTTTATATTTTTCCTGATTTTGTAAAATGCAAAAATTAAAACGAAGATCTAGTATATTTTCAAAGTTAAGCTAATTATTTCCTAAAATTATTTTAAGAATTATTTCGTGACAAATTCAACAATTAACAATTAAAAATGCAAAAGTGGACTATTTTTGTTATTTTCTTCCTATTTTGTTCTAAAATAACTTAACCACTAATTAATCCTAAAATATGAAATTAGATTCTAAATGCAAATGTCAAGCGTATTTTTGTATATTTTTCATATGAATAAAAATGCACAAATAAAATGCAAACAATTAACAGTAAATAAAAATAATTCACAAAATTGCAGAAATAATAAAAACAATCATTTTGTTTGAATTTTTGGGAATGATTCATATATGGGGAAAAATACACATGCTCACAGCTGCCCCTCTTTGCCCGGAAACATGAAGAGTTTTCGTGCAAAGATAAGTTAGCGGAAACGAGCGATTGTTGCCCGTTCGAATATTTCGTATGAAGCATTTTAAAAAAGTTGACCGCACCCTGCTTCAAAGGTTGCCTACATATCCTGGGCTAAACAGGAATCAGGTAAGTGTAGTTCGAGAATGTCTAGTAGCTGGGACTACCAGGAGCTGTGATTTTATTGCGATTGCTGCTGCTACTGCTTGCTGACCTCCCTTATTACACCATGTCCAAATAAAAAGAAGCTAGCCTAAGCTATGATCTATTAATTACAAAAATATTCCTATCTATGTCTTCAAACTTGCTCTTGTGTTGCCTTGAACTTGTATTTTTCCACTGGAATTCTTGCGTTATTGCCTTGAATTCTGATTGGCGATGTTTTGCCATTCCTCCATGAGATGCTTGACTGCTGAAGTTTGAAATATGTGCCTCTATTCTTCAGGCGGGCTCCTGATTGCTGACGCTTGAAAAGTATTCCCTTGTTCTCCAGGTGGGCTCCTGACTGTAATGCTTGAAAAGTATTCCCTTGTTCTCCAGCTGGGCTCCTGACTGCAACAAAATAAACAAACAAAGAAAATTTTCTGCCCCAGTTTGGTGACTGGGCACATCATGTTATCCAATATCAAAAATTAAAAGCTAAAATTTGAATTGTACTTCCCTTGTTCTCCAGGTGGGCGCCTGACTGCTGAAACTTGAAAAGTATTCCCTTGTTCTCCAGGTGGGCTCCTGACTGCAACAAAATATACAAACAAAGAAAATTTTCTGCCCCAGTTTGGTGGCTGGGTACAGCATGTTATCAAATATTAAAGATTAAAAGCTAAAATTTGAATTGCACTTCCCTTGTTCTCCAGGTGGGCGCCTGACTGCTGAAACTTGAAAAGTATTCCCTTGTTGTCCAGGTGGGCGCCTGATTGCTAAACTTGAAAAGTATTACCTTGTTCTCCAGGTGGGCTCCTGACTGCAACAAAATAAACAAACAAAGAAAATTTTCTGCCCCAGTTTGGTGGCTGGGTACAGCATGTTATCAAATATTAAAAATCAAAAGCTAAAATTTGAATTGCACTTCCCTTGTTCTCCAGGTGGGCGCCTGACTGCTGAAGCTTGAAAAGTATTCCATTGTTCTCCAGGTGAGCTCCTGATTGCTAAACTTGAAAAGTTTACCTTATTCTCCAGGTCGGCTCCTAATTGCAACAGACAAACAAAGAAAATTTTCTGTCCCAGTTTGGTGACTGGGTACAACATGTTATCAAATATTAAAAATTAAAAGCTAAAATTTGAATTGCACTTTCCTTGTTCTCCAGGTGGGTGCCTGACTGCCGAAACTTGAAAAGTATTCCCTTGTTCTCCAGGTGGGCGCCTGATTGCTGAATTTGAAATGTATTCCCTTGTTCTCAAGGTTGGCTCCTGACTGCAACAAAAAAACAAACGAAGAACATTTTCTGCCCCAGTTTGGTAACTGGGTACAACATGTTATCAAATATTAAAAATTAAAAGCTAAAATTGAATTGTGCTTCCCTTGTTTTCTAGGTGGGTGCCTGACTGTTTAAGATTGAAAAGTATTCCCTTGTTCTCCAGGTGGGCGCCTGACTGCAACAAAATAAGCAAACAAAGAAAATTTTCTGCCCTAGTTTGGTGACTGGGTAGACTTGTGAGTTGTTACCTAAGCTATTGATAGGATGTTGAGAGAAAAACTAAAGGCTGGATTGGCATATACGTCCCTTGTGAGTAAAACCATTTGACTATGATTCTTATCCTAGGAGACAATTCATCAGACTAGGTTTCTGTTATTATCTTTCATCAGACTAAAAATATGAAAAGCAATGGCAGCATTTTATGCATACTAGCAAGATAGCCAAGGGCAAAGATTTGAGAAACTTCCCTTTTGTCGGCTTTCCTCTTCTTCCTTTTCTTCCTTTCATTTCCTTCCTATTATTGCACCGACTTTCTTGCACTACTTTTGTTCCTGTTTCAAACAAAGAAAACCTGTGAATTTAAAATGGGGTGGTTGGTTTGTGGTCTTGAACTTTGAGGGCAGCTGCCCCTTCGCTTCCCAAGAATATTGATGTCCACTTGAATACTTTGCTTGTTTCCTGACTAGACCCCTTTCTCTGTCATCTTCATCACATAAAATGCCTCCTTCGTTTGGACCCGATATCCCCTATTTGTTGTATTGCATGGATTGGTATCTCCCTAACTTTTATTGCTCCTTCACTCATCAAGATAACTGATTCCCTTCGAAGATCTTGCTTGTTTATTGGACTAACAACTTCCCAAAAAATACCTCTTTTCGTCCAAACCCAATACCCTCTATCTGTTGCACCGGTCATACCGACATTTGCCAAACCTTTGTGTTTCACATGGCCCCTAAAGCACGTTGATTGTTACCATCTTCAGTGTGCATGTTACTCTTTCTTGATCTAAACCACCGGCCCTGGCATTGGGGTCTATCACCTTTGATTTTTGTTTTGCTTGTGACTAGTCTACCACCCTTTTTGTCAATCCTACCATAGCAAATATCTTTGATCCATTCACCAAACCCCTTCCATCTTGTTGCATTGTTCTTGAATCGATATGTACAAAACCCTTGTATTTCACATGAGTCCCAAAGCATGTCAGTTGCCACCCACTCAAGATGTATGTTGCTCTTTCTTGAATGAAGCCTTTGGTCCAGTCCTTGAGGTCTACGGATCCCCTATTGGCTATGATAACTTTGACTTCTGTTTGGAAAGTCTTGCTCGTGACTGGTTTACCACCCTTTGTCAAGCTTATCACAAGAAATACCTTTGGTCTGTTCGGTCTGACCCTTCATTTGTTGCGTTGTTCACGAATTGATACGTACCAAACCCTTGTATTTCACCAAAAATACCTTTGATTCATTCACCCCAAACCCTTCATTTGTTGCTTTGTTCATGCATTGACATATACCAAGCCCTTGCATTTCACAAGGATCCCAAAGCGTATAGATTGGTTCGAACTCAGTATGCCTGCTGTTCTTTCCTGACTTATGACAATTTGATATGCTGGAAAGATCCCGTTTTGTTCAATTGGAAAGCTTGGTGGGAGATTTTAAAGTCATTTCTCATTTGTTATGACCAAACAGACTCAGGAAGAGGAAGTAAACAGGACAAAAGGATTATAGTAGGAGGACAATAAAAGAGATGATTCCTAACAAAAAAAACTACAAAGTAGAAACCTATCGAATGTGGATACCGACTCTAATTACCTTGACATGCACCCGTAGCCTACTCTGTTTAGCAAATCAGATGTTCAGCTTTTATTGTACCTTTTCACCGTGAAACTGGACTTTAATGCTCTTGTTGTACCTTTTCGACTTGTAGTGCCAAAAGGGTTTTCACCATCAAGCCTCTCTCATTTTAGTCTTTCTCTCAACTCGCTATCGCCTTATGGTGCCCGCGAAGGGTTTTAACAACAAGACTCTCTCATTTTTGTTTCTCTCAGCTTTCATCACCTTGGGGTACCCATGAGGGTTCTCCTCAACAAGACTCTCATTCTTCAATTCTTTCGTTTGGACCGGCGTGTTGCCCTTGACGTGAATCACCTCTACTTGCTTGACTTGGCATCTCTCGAAGACTGATCAGAAGGTCTTTCTTTGGACCGTAATGCAAGATTTTGGATAGGGTTAGGAGAAAAGGGTATCAAAGGCTCAAAACAATTCAACATGGGCTCAAAATTTCAACTTTCGGAATCAGATTTCTCCCAATTACAACCATAACTTCTGCCCAAGTTTCCTTCTTGGGGACTTTTGGATTTTTATTCGTATGTGATTGAACCTCAGAGAGAGGCTGCCTACGTACCCTTTCGAGATCAAGTCAAACGTAGTTCATGCCATAGAAACTACGTTGTTGTGATCCTTTTTTTTCTTTCTTTCTTTTCACTTCTTTTATTTTCCTTCTCTTTTTCTTTTCTTCTCTTTTTTTTCTCTTCTTTTCTTTTCTTTTCTTTTCTTTCCTTTTTCTTTTCTCTTTTCTTTTCTTTTTGTTTTTCTTTTTTCTTTTGTTTTTCACTATTTTCCTCTTGTTTCTCCACTAATTTTCCCCGCTCGGGCTTTTGATTCTGAAAGAGGGGTATGAAAGAAAATAACTGAGGCTCAAAGGGGCAGCAAAGTATAAGTGTTTGGATGGCAGAACAAAATGCCTTCATCATTCCAATCTCCAAAACATGCCAAGTACAAACAGCACAATTAAACAAGCTGAGGAAAACACACATAATACCTTTTGATTGATTCACATATTTGCCTTCTATATTTGTCAATTACCCAGCACCGTTGGGCAACAACCACAGTGCCACAAACGCCCCCTGTAATTTTGGGCAAACTTGCCTTTGGCTTTAAACTGATGTGGCATGATGCATTTCAACGGTATTTCTTTATGTTCCCAGTTTAACACAATTTGGGCTCGTAGTGATCTCAAAATGCCCTTATTTCACTCGAATGTCCTTACATCTTCAACATTGTTTCATTGCTAAATTGACTGATAAAAACCAGGCTGAGAATTATGCATGCATGTCATGTCACTAGAACCACCATGAAAGAATAGTAACAAGAGAAGGGTACTAAATAAAATGACTAGAAATGGCGGGAAATAGAAAATTGCATTAAACTGACGATGAAAGGGCTTAAACAACAAAACAAGCAAACTAAACTAGTTACAGCCCTTGAACAAACCTAGACGGCACTAAACGAGCTATTATGATTAAACAAAGCAAATTGAAAAGATAGAAGGGTTTTAGTCACAAGACAATGTCGGAATTACAACCCTAAAAATAACCTGGACAACAGAAATGACAACAAAATCAACCACCAAAACTCCAAGAGATGGAGCGTCTTTCCAATTACCAAACTCGACATCTTAGCCACTGGATTGTGCATCAAAATTGATGTGATCTTCACCAATTTCAATATCATTGACTTCATTCAACGAGTTTCCGAGAGGGGTTCTCATGCTCTCTGTCGCCATGGATCTTCCCCACAAAATGTGCACCATCATGTGCAGGTAAAGGATTCTGTGCAATGTTCTGGGTGGCACTGTCCTGGACCGCAATTATCCCTTCCTGAATCATTCTTTCTATCTCTCTTTTCAAATCCTGGAATCTTTAAATATCGTGCCCTTGGGCATTCGAATGGTATTCACACCTTTTAGAAGGGTCAAAGCTTCTTGCACGCTTGTCCATATAATTCGGAGGAATAGGTGCGATCAGGTTATAATGCTTTAATCTCTCAAACAAACTTGCACAGGTTTCTCTTATTGGTGTAAAATTATATTCCAGCCTTGTTTCCCTTCTACACCCTTGGCTTGAGAGTGGGTTATAGGATATTTGGAAATTTTGTGGAGGCTGGTGGGGACCTTGCAGAGCTCGTGCTCGCCTTTTGGAGTAACTCAGTGGTTAGACAGATGGCCGAATATTATTCGGAGGATAATGCTGAGGTAGCTTATGTGGAGTTTAGGGGTGCTCATGGGGTCGGTATTGAGGCCGAAAGCATTTACCAAGAACGACTACCGGACCATGTCATCGGTGAGACTCAACAACACCTTTTTGTTAATGGGAGGGCTATCCCGAACGACTTGTTCGTTCCATCTGAGCCAAAATTCCCTAAAGCTTTCCTTGGGTTTCTTTTCCATATGAGATAAGGAGGAGCGGTCTGGGACAACATCTATACTGTTCTGAAAGTGCCGCGCAAAATCTTGAGCCATGTCACCTAATGTATGCCATTTCCCGACATCTTGACGATTATGCCATTCCAAAGCTGTGCCACTTAGACTTTGGCTGAAGTATGCCATCAATAACTCATCCCTTCCCCCGGACCCTGTCATCTTACCGCAAAATTCCCTCATATGGGCTACAGGATCACTGTGTCCATCATACAAATCAAACTTTGGTAACTTGAACCCTGTTGGCAGCTGGACATCGGGAAATAAGCACAAATCCTTGTAGGCCACACTAACTTGGCTACCCAATCCTTGCATGTTCCTGAAGGATTGCTCCAGGTTGTTTACTTTTTGAAATATCTCTTCCTGTTCTGGATCTTTTAGCGGCTCGTCAGTTTCCACCGGGAGCAAAAGGTGAGGAGTGTAGGAATATGGCTCAGGAGCTTTAAAGGTAGGCTTATGAAGGTAGTACTGGCTGTCGTGAGTTTGAAACAATGGCTCACTAGAAGATCTTTGCAATGTGGCACGTGGAGGCGCCACAAAGACAGAGGTGATTTATGGAGGAGGGTTTTGTTTGGGTGGTGGAGCTTGGGGAGGATAGGAGGTGGTGTTATAAATCTGTTGGTGGAAAGGAAAAGGTGCAGATGTATGCACGAGAGGGGGCTCCTGAGACAGAGCCAAGGGTGGGATATATGCTGGATGGGCGGGATAAATTGGCGCCGGCTGGCCCTTAGCCTAGGACTAATGCATCTCGTCCATCTGATTCCTCAACTTATACATCACTTCCCTCATTGCTTTGACATCTACCACTTCTACCTCTTTTGACGGGTCCATGATACTGGCATCTGCTTCTTTGCCTGTCATGTTCAGTTTGTTGTTTGCCCGGGTGTTGTGGGAATGGGTTGCCAGGATGCCAACTGCCTTTTGTCTTCATGTTTGTAAAGAGCAGTTACCACTTTAAAACCACAAACCAACCACCTTTCTGGAATGACATGACAAAATGAAACCACCACATTAGCATAGGGCATTTAACATATTGGTAACGACTTTTGATCGGTTGCATGCGTCATCCCGGCTTTTCCTTATTTCCAATCTTAAACTTTCTCTTTCTTTCTTTGTTTTTCCGCTCTTTTCTTTTCCTTTTACTTTTTTGTGGTTTTTTCTCTTTTTCTTTTGGCTATGGTGAAATCCTACGTGGATTGCCTACGTATCATGACCCCGCATAAATCAGACCGAGCGTAGTTCTTGCGCATAAGTGCAAAATTAAATGTAAGAAATAAAGAAACAATATTTGGGAATTTTCCAATTTTCATTAATAACAACTGCGATTACAAAAACTACTAAACTATTTGTTTTTTCTTTTTTTTTTCAAATACGAAAGTACAAAACAGACTCAAAAACAAAATACAGACTTGACTAATCCAAGAGTACATCAAAGCTTCAAGTCCTGGGGTCCACGAGGCATCACTCGGCATCGCCATGGGCCTGCACAAGACTGAGAAGATTTCAATATCAACTGTAAGCTATTTAAAGAAAACTGGTCATGTGATGACTTATTTTGAAAGAAAAAATGGCTAAGAGAACAAAGATGCAGCTTTGCAAATACGGCCCTTCGGCACTTCCGAAAGGGAGATTTTAGGGCTATGCCCGCAATCCATTTTCAAATGACTCAAGGTGGCTATTCTTGCGAAAAACAGCCTTCCGACGCCCTCTTGAGGACATTCGGCTTATTGTTCTACAAGAATGGCATCACCCGACTTATTGAGTAAAAATTAAAATTTTGGTATTTTTGGCTATTTTTGCAAAAGGGGTGGTTGGACCCGACGAGGGTTGCCTACGTATCTCACATCCGGTGAGAATCAAACCAGCGTAGTTCGGGCAAATAAACTAACAATTTTTGAAAATAAAACCTTGTTCTTGTTTTTTCTTGTATTTTCATTTTCAACAAACTACTCTAGAATAAAACTCTTTTTGTTTTTCCTTTTCATTGACAAATAAAACTCACTATTTTAAAAATAAAACTCTTTTGTATTTTCTTTTTCAATAAAACAAACCATTTTTGCAGAATTTTTTTTTTCCATTTCTTATTTTAATTTTTCTAAAAAATTCAGCAAATTTTCGGCGCTAATTTGGACATTGGTATTTTTCTAGATAGTCAACTCCCTACATTGCTATTTTTTCCTTTTCACTTTCCCAAATATTCAAGACGGTCAGCAGGCAAGTCTGAGACAAATAAATGCAACATGTCAGGTTAGCTGTCCTAGACGGACCCAACCCCTGTGTTGAGTCCTTTAAGTCATATGCACGTGACGCAGATAAGCGCTCCTACTAGGGATCCGCCATGGAGTCAAGTTATTCTAGGTTCAAAACCTGGGTACGTGTTCTAGACTGTGTACCCGAGTGGACAACTCGAGTCGAGGAGGGGGCTACGTACCGGAGACCCGCGGGACCGTCCGACTTAGTAATTTGTCCGGCCTCTTTCTTATTTCAAGGTATGATACTAACATAATAGGGAGTCTCAACCAGTAAGCACATCCCCGGAGGTGAGAAGAGAAGGGTTTCAGCATAATTTATATATACAGTTCAAATAATATCAAAGCGGTACATCATTTAGCACATTAAGCAGGAAACATGTAGGAAAATCAGATAAAGCCAAACACGACAATTATTCTAAGCTCGAATTCTTAAACCCTGAACTGAAGTTCTGGGTTTGTTGTTCCCAGCAGTGTCGCCAGAGCTGTCACACCTTCTTTTTTCGCTACTACACCCCGTGAAGGCGTAAAGGAGTTTTTCCACTTAAAGGACAATCGGAACGGGATTTATTATTGATATTTAGAGTCACCACTTGGGAGATAAAGGGTGTCCCAAGTCACCGGTTGAATCCCGAACCGAGGAAAATATGACTCTGTTAATAGTCCGCGAACCAGAAATCCGAGTAAGGAATTCTGTTTACCCGGAAGAAGGTGTTAGGCATTCCCGGGTTCCGTGGTTTTAGCACGGTCGCTCAACTGTCGCATTTAGCTTATTTATCTGATTTTATTACTTGATGAACCTATATGCCAACCTTTACTTTTAACTGCTTATTATTTAAATTTTTAAAGAAAGTTGAAGGTCGTTTAAAATATATCTTTTGATCACGTCACATGAAATGCACCCGCAATCCTAGACACACTTTATTCAACGCTTTGGGATTTGATTTGGGTACATGAAATGCACACCCGAGTTTAGAAAGGTAATTTTATTAAAATCACGCCTAAAGAGGATAACGCGTTATTATCTTTTGGGAAGGCCGTGAAATTCGCTAAACGGCCAAACCTGAATTTCTAAGTATTTTTAGTTAAGCATTTGAATGAGGGCCCCACAATTTGCATATTTTATACGACGAGGCTCATCTCATCATTTTTTATTTAAAGGTCAATCCTAAAGTGACTATGATTTTTCTATTTATTTGTCTCTAAAAATAAAAGAAAATCCTAAACAATTATTTCATTTGACGTGGCCGAACCTTATGAATTTATTTCGTGACTGCTGGCCCAATGAACCAGGCTTATGAAAAGCCCAGCTCTCATTTCAGTTTCAGGCCCCAAACAGTCCAAACCGTGTGACCCAGGCCAACTAAATTGGTCAGACCTCACGGAAGAGGTCATGGGGTCGATTCCCTGGGCTGGATAGACCAGGAGTTTTTTCCAACTAAAGCCAAACACCTCAGAAAACTGGGCTCGGCATCCCTGTCCCTTAAAGCCTAATAACAAGTAAAACCAATTGGATGCACTTATCTCAAATTACTCTAAATGTATCTAACAACTAATAATCACGGAGAAATAATACTCATACACTTGAACTAATGAGACAATAGTTAACTGATTCAGGCCAATCTACTTGATGATGCGTGATTCAATTCAAATAAGCTATTGCTTTGAACTACTAACCTAAATTTACAAATATGCACATTAACGAGGACAGGACTTGTTGCAACACCACAGGTTCAGTTTGAAGATAAACTAGATTCCAAAATCAACCTAAATCGAAACCTTTCTGCTTCTTCTTTTGTTTTAAATTGAAACAAATTCTAAACCCAGCAGGCATTAACTATGTGGAACTGTAGAGGATCGATCCTCAGTTTAAACTATATACAACAAACAACTACATGAATGGGAAGGCCTACTGAGATTATTCATCATGTTAATCACATACACTTAAACGAATTAAGCTACAGATCTTTCACATTTCAGTACCACGTCCAATTATTTTAACAGTCCACTACTTATCAGTCCTAATTATACACGAAAACTTGACTTTGAATATTAAAAACTACAACAACTCTTAACAAAGCTCAAATAAGCAGGTAGCAATTCCTTGTCACTCAGATTTTCCACATCATTCATATATTTAGGCCAAAGTTCCATATTCACTGGAGATCTAGAGTGTGTACCTGGATTTGAAGTTCAAAAAGGAGTAGAAGAAGGATCAGCAACAATTACAGGTAATCACATGCAGACCAGTAAAAATTTAGAACTAAAAAATGTTTGAAACTCGAGCAGAATCAACCAATCAGACCAACCTATAGTTGAACAAACTCAAACAGACTCCTTGAAATCCCAAAATGAATCCAATATATGTGAGAACACCAGTCCAAACTAGAAGATCGACCAAACTAGCTTGACTAACACCAATTTCACTTGAAACAGCACCGAATTACTTCACCAAACCCAAAACTCAACTGAAACAATGAAATGTGAAGAGACTAGCTAGAAATCAGGATCAAATATGCAATTGTGCAATGTAACAGTAGTTTTTTTTTGGTTTTTGAGGTTTTTTGTTTTTTGTTTTTTGGCTTTTGAAATTTTTACTTTCCACTTCAGATTTGGAAAAAATAAAGAGAGGGAGTTTTGGGGGGAATTAGATGGCTGAAAAACTTTTTTGTTAAGGCATGGGAATGCCCCTTTTATAAACATAAGTGAGGCCTTATCAGATTTTTCCTTTCTTTTCATCCCAATCCCTCTTTTGTTTTCAGTTTTTAACTTTTCCACCTTTGTTTACTGACTTGTGCTTCAAGTAAGCACCCTTATTTTCTAAAATTCTAATTTTACCCCAATTCTAGGAACTTCAGGTGTAATCTATAGCATTTCTGCCAAGCCTTAAGTACCCAAATACTCCTGAATGCCCTTGAAATAACTCACCTGGGCCACAACTAACCCATCCTCCCTTTGACTAAACTACAGTTAGTTAAAAAAAATGAAACAACTATAGCCAATTCACCTAAAAACTAACAGAACTCCTAACGATCAGAATAAACTAACCAGGCTAATATCAATCTACCAAATCAGGGAACCATTAACAAGAAAACTATTATGATGTTTAGCTAGTAACTAAAAATTTAACAAAACAAAATCTAATTACCACAGAACAAACTAAACCAAGTAAGAACACAATCAATCATGAAGCAAAAATCTAAACATAACAGTATTACTATGAACTGAGCTTAAGCAAAACAAAAATTCAAACCGAATCAGAAAGACTACTCACTACCAGACAAAACTAAGCTAAACAAATAAAACACATGAATTAACACATGATTCAGTATCAATGAATAAAGAAGAATGAAAGAGAAACACTTAAAATGAAATTAAACAAAAATTAAAACTAGGAACAAAAACTCACTGGTATACTTTCATCTGGCCAATTCATCGAATTTGATTTTTTAATTGATGTTACATGTTTATAAAACATATAGCATCAATTGAAAAATCTGCTCCACGACTTGAGATCCCCAGAACATGTTCGAACCCTGAACCCTAGATCCGCAATTTGTCCAGTTCCTTTAAGATTCGAAGGTTTTTGGCTTGTGTTTCAGGCAGAGGGAGTCGAGGAGACTATAGGGTCCGATTTTGAGCGGATTCGGACAACTTAACATTTTGGACAGATCTTCGAATCAATATTCGAAGCATTTAATGATGATTCGAGAGAAATGTAACGTAGATTGGGCATGAGGAGAAAGAGGGGAGTATGGGGTGTTAATTTGGTTGAGTTTGGTGGCCGGCACCGCCGTGGGCGGCGGAGATGGCAGTCCCAAAATTGATTATTCGAGGGCTTATGGTGGGATTTGATAGGAGATGAGGGTGGATTCATGAAGAGGACATCAAGGCGGTATAGGGGTATAAATCTGGAAGCCATCGGAGAAAGTATCATTTTCTCCTGCGGCGACGGCGGCGGTGTTACAGAGCTATACGAGGAAGAAGGGGTTTTGGTCGTTTAGGGTTTCAAGGGATTTGATACAGTTTTATGAAATAATCAAGAACGAATACTGGCCGTTGGATGATGAGAAATTGATGGCCCATATTTGAGGATGCCAAACAACGTCGTTTGGTTAAGGAAAAGGGCAGGCCGGGTTTGGGGTTTTTTGGGCCGGACTGGGGTGGCTTTGGATCATATTTCATTTGGGTTACAAGCAAATTTGGCCCAATTATGTACAAGACCTCTTTTATTTCCATTGTTTTCTTTATTTCTTTTTATTTATTTTCAATTTTTATATATATATTTTTATATTTTTCCTGATTTTGTAAAAATGCAAAAAATGAAACAAAGACCTAGTATATTTTCAAAGTTGAGCTAATTATTTCCTAAAATTATTTTAAGAATTATTTTGTGGCAAATTCAACAATAACAATTAAAAATGCAAAAGTGGACTATTTTTGTATTTTCTTCCGATTTTGTTCTAAAGCAACTTAACCACTAATTAATCCTAAAATATGAAATTAGATCCTAAATGAAAATGTCAAGTGTATTATTGTATATTTTCCATATGAATAAAAATGCACAAATAAAATGCAAACAATTAACAGAAAATAAAACAAAATTCACAAAATTGCAGAAATAATAAAAATATTTATTTTGTTTGAATTTTTGGGAATGATTCATATGTAGGTCAAAAATCACATGCTCGTATCAATTGTGCCAAAATTCTAAGACACATCATATGGCCACGTTGGTTTAAATGGGATTGTGTTTTCACAGTGTGTGGTCGGGATACCATGGCTGATCTCATTGAATTGGGGATGGTTGATTTTGATATAATAATGGGGATGGTTTGTCTTTATTCATGTTTTTCCAAGATCGATCGCCGAACTAGAACTATAAGACTTGAATTTCCTAATGAGGCAGTTGTTGAGTGGAAGGGGGAATATGCGGTGCCAAAAGGGAGGTTCATTTCTTACCTTAAGGCCACAAAAATGATTAACAAGGGGTGTATCTATGATTTGGTCTACGTCAGGGACACCGATGCTGAGGTATTTACACTTGAGTATGTGCTTGTTGTGAATGAATTTCTTGATATCTTTCTTAATGAGCTCCCTAGGATTCCACGAGACAGGGAGATTAATTTTGAGATTTATCTGATGCTAAACACACAACCTATATCTATTACACCTAGAAAATGGTACCAATAAAATTGAAGGAGCTAAAGGAGCAATTGAAGTATTTATTAGAGAAGGGTTTCATCCGACCGAGTGTGTCACCTTAGGGCACACTAGTTCTCTTTTTAAGAAAGAAGGATGGGTCTCAACGAAAGATGTGTCGCTATTTATAAATATTGACTACTGGCATCTCAACAAAGTCACAATAAAAATTAAGTACCCATTGCCAAGGATATATGATTTGTTTGACTAATTACAGTGTGCTAGGTACTTCTCTAAAACTTATTTATTGTCCGGGTATTAGCAATTGAAGATCATGGAGCAGGATATTCAGAAAACGGCTTTTAGGACCCGGTATGGCCACTTTAAATTCTTGGTGATGTCTTTTGGGCTAACAAATGCCCCAACATCTTTCATGGACCACATGAATCGGGTGTTCAAGACTTTTCTCAACTCCTTTGTGATAGTTTTCATTGACGATATTCTTATATATTCACGAAGTCAAGAGGATCATGCCGATCATCTCAGGGCAGTTCTGTAGACTCTTTATCAGCTCCAGTTGTATGGGAAGTTTTCAAAATGTGAATTTGGGCTTGAATCAGTTTCATTCTTCGTTATGTCATCTATATAGAAGGAATTAAGGTTGATCCTCAAAAGATTGCAGTGGTGAGGAATTAGCCTAGACCTACAACTCCAACATAGATTCGCTATTTTTTAGGCTTAGCAGGGTTTTACATGAGGTTTTTGGAGATGTTTGCTACTCTTGCTGTTTCGTTGACTAAATTGATGTAGAAAGCAGTTAAGTTCCAATGGTCCAATGATTGTGAAAGAAGCTTCCAAGAGTAGAAATCAAGATAGACTAGGGTGCGGGTGTTGACCTTGCTAGAGGGTACATACGAGTTCGTAGTGTATTGAGATGCTTCAAGGATTGGGCTTGGGTGTGTGTTCATGCAACATGGAAAGGTTATAGCTTACACATGACTTATAACTTGCGGTGGTAGTTTGTTCATTAAAGATTTGGCGTCATTATTTGTATAGGGTCCATGTAGATGTATTCACAGATCACAAGAGTTTTCAATATATTTTCAAGTAGAAGGAATTGAATTTAGGCAGAGAAGATGGCTGGAGTTATTCAAAGGCTACGACATTGATATTTTATATTAACTGGGAAAAGCCAATATTGTGGCGGATGCTCATAGCCGGAAATCTATGAGTAGTTTGGCTCACTTGGTGGCATATCAAAGGACGTTGCGTAAGGAGGTTCATCAGTTGTCTAGCTTTGGAGTTCGTATTGCGGACTCTAGAGAAGGAGGGGTGATGGTGCAAAATAGGGTTGAATCATTACTTCTGGTGGAGATCAAAGAGAGGCAATACGATGATCCATTGTTGATACAATAAAAGGAGGGGATTCATAAGCATAAAACCACATATTTTCCTCTATGCATGGATGATGGTACACTACATTACCAGGGTCAACTATGTGTTCCAAATGTAGATGGTCTTTGGGGAAGAATCATGGAGGAAGCTCAAACTTCTAGGTATTTCGTATACCCAGGTTCTACAAAGATGCATCACGATCTCAAGGAAGTCTATTGGTGGAATGGCATGAAGAAGAATGTAGTGTACATTATGGAAAAATATCAAAATTGTCAGCAAGTGAAGGCCGAGCATCAAAGGCCAGGTGGGTTGTCTTAGAACATAGAAATTCCAATGTGGAAGTGGGAAATGATTAACATGGAATTTGTGGTAGGACTACTGCGCACTCTGCACATGTTTGCTCAATTTGGGTAACTGTGGATTGGCTCTTGAAATTAGCGCACATCTTGCCAGTTAAATCTAGCGACACAATGAAAGAGTATGAATAGTTGTATATTAAGGAAATAGTCAGGCTGTATGGCAGTCCAGTTTCTATCATTTTTGATCGAGGGGCTCAGTTCACGGCCAATATTTGGAAGAAATTGCAGTAAGGTTTGGGTACTTAAGTGAATCTTAGTACATCCTTTCATACACAGACCGATGGGCAGGAAGAACAAACTATTTAGACGCTTGAGAATTTGTTGAATTCTTGTGTTCTTGACTTCAAAGGTAGCTAGGATGATCATTTTCCACTAATAAAATTTCCTTACAATAACATTTATTATGCTAGTATTCAGATGGCACCATTCGAGGCGTTATATGGTAGGAGGTGTAGATCTCCCATTAGGTGGCTCGAGATAGGGGAAGTTGAGTTGATAGGACTGGACCTCGTGCATCAAGCTGTGGAAAAGGTTAAGATCATTAAGGAGCGGTTGAAAACTGCTCAGAGTCATCAAAAGTCCAATTCGGATGTTCGTCGCAGAAATTTGGAGTTCAAAGAGGATGATTGGATATTCTTGAAGGTTTCCCCCATGAAAGGTATAATGCTGTTTTGAAATAAAGGTAAATTACGTCTGAGGTATGTAGGGACATAAAATATCATTTAGAGGATTGCTCAGGTGGCGTAGAAGCTTGAGTTACCACCTAAGATGTCATTAGTGCACCCGGTTTTCCATGTGTCTATGTTGAAGAAGGTAGTTAGAGATCTATAGGCCATTGTGCCCGTTGAGACTATAAAGGTTAATAAAGAACTGTCATATGAAGAAATTCCAATTGCCATTATTGATAGGCAAGTCCAAAGGTTGAGGAATAAAGAAATTGCCTCCGTGAAAGTGCTATGGGAAAACTAGCAGGTTGAAGAGGCTACTTGGGAGGCCGAGGAAGAAATAAAAAAGAAGTACCTTCATTTGTTTGAATAGATATGTAATAGTTTCTATAAAGTTACTTCCTATGAATTTCGTATCACTTATCCTGCTAATGTAAAAGTGTTCCTTTTGATTATATGTTGCTTATGAGGCTACGATTAGTGTTGTTTTGATGTTATTCTACGTCATCAGATCATGAATATATTGTTAGGATGAGTTTCTAGGGATCTCTAACAGGTGGATAAGTCTAGTTACAAAGGAAACTCTTGGAAAAGTTTCGGAAATTTTTGGGGTTAGTCAAAATTTGGGACTGTTGGTGTGTAGTATGGTAATTGAGTTGCACTGGATGCAAATGGTTAACTTTGACCCTCATTTGAGCACGAATGATCTTAAGTGGGCGAGGATGTGAGGCCCTGTAAAATTTCACCTTAAAACCCGGGATTTTGTGGTGCCGAGTTAGGCTTATGTGTTAAAGATTGTTGAGATTTTCCGCGGCAAGCTTGGTCTCCACAGTACGGGCTTTTTGGGATGAAAAGTGATTGAGGATTTAAAGAAAAATGTTGGAGTCATTTTTTTAGCAAAACTTGATACTTTAGAGTGAGAAAAAGATCCCTAGAGTAGGAAAGTGATCTTCATCAAATTACTCTCCAATTCTTTCTTAGTCCATAAAGATAATCAAGAAAAGTCCTCATCTTATAGGTAAGAATCTATGCCCTAGCTCTTAATTTGGAAATTCTTCTAAATATGGGTAATTAGCAAGACCATCCTTGGGAAAGGGAGTTGTTTATCTTGCATTCATATGTGATAAAATAGTGTAGGATGATTGTGAGCTAAAAATGATAAATAACGAGGTGTGGGATGATGGAATCTTTCACAAAAGGGCATTAAAAATGTAATGCACACCTAGTTTTTGATAATGTCCTCAACTTATCTAGAATCATGATCATCTTTCTAACTTTTGGTTCAAATTGTTATATTCCTAAAATAGATTGAAGTTGCTAAGAGTTCAAGAATATAGTAGAATTTAAGGAAGCTCTATTGAGGTTGTATGGCTAAAACCCCCTCTTCTTAGAATTGAACCACATGGCGTTCGTGCAATCAGTGTAAGCCCCAAATTGATAATTATAGAAATTGCTATCTTGAATGTGCTTGCGTTAAAGAATATATGTGCAATGTGTATTCCAATACTTTCATCATGTTATCTTACTATTTGAGGATGTGTTAAAAATATGGAATATGTGCTAAAAATGCCAAGACTTCAAGTCAAATTTGAATAAAGATTGTTATGTCAAATTGTGTGAAAAGTCTATATGCGTTTTAGATTCTAAATTGCTCACATGTGTAAACAAAGTATTGAATGATAAGCCTTGTTGTGGTTGCTGATGATAATAAAGTTTGGATATGGAAAATAACTTGAATTATGAAATGCAGCCAAGAACCAAGTATGAAATGAGATGATTGATAAAAAATGGTAATGTCTTCAGTAAGACGGACTAGCTGATCAGGCCGTTATTAGATGCCATACCGCACACATGGTGGTGACTGTGCTGAAATTTGAAATTGAAATTAAGATTATGGTTGATGTCTCAGAAGATACTGCCTAGCCAATCGGGTCGTGATCGGACTCCGTTTAAGAATATGATTGTATTGTGAATAATGGTGTATTGGTACTCATGATCTCCCAACCTAAAATTATGAAAATTACTTGAAGGCTTATGTGATTCTTAATTTAATGTTATGGTGTTGTTTAAGGTTTCCATCGATTTCATAACTATTCCCTCTTGTACCATTATTCATTCTAATGAGATGGTGTTTAGCTATACATACTAGTACCATTTGACGGTACTAACGTCCCTTTTGCCAAGGGAGCTACTTATTAAATGGATGCAAGTGGTTCCCTATGAGGCAGTGCTGATCAGTGTTAGCAGTACATCCCTTTTTTCCAGCAAACTAGTGAGCCCCACTTCATCCCAGGGTAATTTGTTGTAACTTTTTTTCATATTATTATCATATTTTGAAGTATAGCCGGAGCCTTGTTGTCGGCACTATTATTATACTTTTGTATCTTTTAGAGGCTCTATAAACGTGGTGTGGGTTATTTGCATATGATTTTGGAGATGTTAAAACTAATGGAACTGATTTAGAATTGTATACATGGTCTCCGTATTGCTTAATTAGTGAGAATGTATCTTCTCCTTAATCATGAGTGAGTTGGGTAGAAAGAATTTAACAAGCTTGCTTCGCTGGGTTTACCCGGTTGAGCACCGGTCGCGCTACCCGAGTTTTGGGTGTGACATCAAGCCTCGATTTTAGAGTTTTATTAATAATTTGAATTGAAGAAATTGGAGGTTCTAATAAAAACTTGTATAAATATTGTTTTGACAGGTTCCGGGATACGAGTCCAGGGTTGAACTTTTGAGTTGATCTTTTGATTTTAGTTAAACATCTTAACTTTATTAATTGGATTTGATTTCTGATGTAAACCAAGAATCTATGGTAATTTTTATTAATTTTGCCAACATAATGTTTTAGAGCTCAAGTCCAAACATATGGACTTATTTTCAAGAAGCGTAAGAAGTCCAAAGAGCTCAAGATCGATTTCAAGAAGCCAAGATTCTTTTCTTCTTAAAATAGGATTTATTTTATTCCTTTTAGAATAAGGGTTCTTCTTTTGGTAGGATTCTTGTTTCTTTTTGTTGTAGAATAGGGATTTTATTTTTCTTGTATTTAGTTTTTTTTTCCTTATTAGAATAGGAATTTGTAGTCATCAAAGAAGAGACTCTAGGTCTATTAAAAGTGTTCTCTTGCCTTGTAGAATGCAATGCACGTTTTTGAGGTTTGCCTTTGTTTTACAATAGAGTACTTTTCTCTATTTTGTCTTGTTTATTCTTGTTTTTTGGTTCCGAGAAAGGTGGTGATAGTCTTTATCTTATTTTTAATTGCATCTGGTGCTTCATTATCACGTTAATTGATTCCAAGTGGTGAATTCTTGTTTAGTTCTTGATCTTTCAAGAACACGTTTCTTGATCTAAATTCATTGTTTTGTTATCATAAAATCATAAATTTTACCGAACTAGTGCAACATCAATATTTAATTATTTTCGAATGAGTAACTAGTCTTTCTTACAGTTCAGATTGTTATCTTTTACCTCATTTTGATTCATCATATTCCGAGTCATAAAACTTGAGATACACTGTTTCTTGAAAATGGTCCACAAACTACGTTTTTGTTACAAGATCTAGATCCTAATCGGTTGGTTCATTGTTAACTCGAAGAATCACATCAATTTATCTTGCATGTTTTGTTAATATCAAGTTGTTTTTGGCTTGAATAGAGTATATCAGAGGTGAATTTTGAAGGAAAAGCTTTTTTTGAGTGATGAATTGGCCTAATTGAGGTTTGTTTACCGTGAAAATTGTTACAACAATTAAATTTGTAAATAGGATTTTAAAAATACGTGACCATCGAGCTAGTTGTTTAGAGCAGTTGATGCTAAAAATATGAAATATAATGATGAAATGCGAGTTAAAACAGGGCAATACTTGAACCAGAAGGCTTACTGTCTGGGCTTGTTTTACCAAGGTGCTACGGGCTAAAGGGGGAGTAGAGCGAGCCAAGGAACCTGTTGTCCGAGCACAGGACTGGTCGATGAAGGGCCTCCGGGTTGACGTTTAGGTCGAGCTCGAGGTGTCGGGGGTAGTCTGGATTGGGATAATAGTTAGAATATAATCAAGCAAGGCTCTTTATGGCCAATATCGAGTAATAAATTAAGAACAAATATGAAAGTCATAAATATTGGAATGGCCCCGGGCCAGTGAGAACAAGTAATTTTGAAAGAAAAGAGAGAGAGATATACTATTGCACTTATGTAGAATAGTGGAGCATGTATTTACAAGGTGTTAGTGACTCCCCTTTTATAGAAATGGGGAGCCCAAACTTAGTACAAGATATGTTGCGTGACAAAGAAATGAGATGGGACAACCGGCAAGCTTTATGACGTGTATGCGGGCCGATATCGAACTGCTCGAATAGACCTTGTCAACCTCGGAGGCATTCCTTGGGAAATTCCTACGTTCGTTACGACTTTGGACAGCGTTATCCTTTGTAGAGCATCGACCGATCTGGAGAGAAGTGACTGGCTAGAGGTCTCGATCTTTCGAGATTACTCTCTAAAGCATTAAGTCAAGGAGAAATCGGCCTCCCAGATTTCACCGCACACAGATAGTCTCTGTGTTTCTTAGAGTAAGGTGATAAGAAATGATTTTGACATTTCACTTCTTGTTCTTCCGTAACGACATCGTGTTGATGGTGCAACCTCCCTTTTACAAGTGCCGAGGTGTTTTGCCTTTCCGCTTCTTCAGGATCACTCGAAATGTCGTAACTCTTCAATCTTCAGAGTTATATTATTGTTATCGATCCAGTTTCGATGAATGCATTGATTGTGCCTGCTATTACGCTTTTCGAGGGTGGTGATGGCGCTGTTAGTTATTGTGCCTCCCCTTATAAATGGGACTTCTTGTGGTTGGCTTCTTACTTAAACTTCGTTTGATGCCCATCTTTTCTTCCTTTCCTTCTACCATTTAGTTTTAGCCATCTCGCTATGTTTGAGGCTCGTGGCCTTAAGATATTACATCGTGTGTGACTTGGCCCAACTCTCGATCCCTTTTTGGTTAGACGAAGTTGTGCCACTGTGATGTTATTATCATTGGTGTTGTTGTTACTGCTATTGTTATCGTCGTTGGTTCGAGGCGATGAGGAAGAGGGCCAATTTCCTCCACCTCCGAGAGATATTTTGGATTATGTATCGCTGCTCAAGAGGGGGCTCGGATTATACACCGCTGCTCACCCTCCTCCCTTGGTTTGGCGTGTTACAACCCTTTTGGATTCAGGGGGGTGTGGCAGAGGTCTCTACTTGCTATCGCCTCTCGGGCCGAGGCAATGTCTCAAGAAGTGGCTTAAAAAATTGTAGTCTTGGCAGAGTTTATACTAGCCAAATTTTTTACCCAGCCACTTCTTGTCTTCTTCTGGCCTCTCATTCATCATTTCGCTCTTCTCGCCTACCTTCCTCTTATATATTCCTCCTTTTAAAAAATCCATTTCGGAAGGATTCGGGTATGGTCCCAGAGGGGATTGAACTTGGAAGTTATTGTTTTGAGGTCATACACTTGAGCGGGAGATGGCGGAGGTGCATTATTCAGGGACAAGGGTAGACCCTTAGGCTCTTGTTGTATGTATAGCCTTTTTATCTTTTTATTCTTATGTAAGGACCCTACCCCCCCCCCCCCCCCGAGGGTCGTTGTAAGCGAGTGATTTTGTAAATACAAAGATATTCCCCTGATCCCTTTCTTTGATACTTGTAGTATATCTTTATATTTTTGGCTGCCCCGAATGCATGGTCTTGTTTGGTTGCCTCTGAAACTTACCACGGGTGCGAGTATTTTTCCCGACCCTTTTGTTTGGCAAAATGGCTTTGCTCGCGGTCCTTCGTGTCTCCTTGAGCTGCACCCGGATAAGGCCAACAATTTCGGGCCGATTGGACCATCTCTTTGCGTAAAGGCATAGGTAATGTCCTCGGGCCTTACAATAACCCTTTGATAAGAAGTATGCCTGAGAATCTGCGGACTGGGGATGTTGATGACTTCTCGAAGGCGGTCTCTGAAGGAGGCTTGCCCATTCTTGGAACATTTTGGTCGGCACCCGGAGCTCATTTCGTACAGGTGTTTGTTAGAAGCGTCTATCTCTTCGCAAGCTGATTTCCTTTAGAGGGGGCCTTAGAAGCTGTAGGCCAATCTAGAAATTACAGACGGTGCTGATGGTTGGTGTCTTTGATTGGATTTGGATTGTTTCCGCTCTTCCCATATGTAATGCAAGGCTGCTTCCGCCTCCGGGGGTCATCGGGATCCGCTAACTCCATGGTGCTGATGGACCATGCTCTTAACGACTATTCTTTTGGGGAATGGCAAAAACCGAGCACGGGTGAGTTGCTCCGCTCAGGTGTCAACCTCTGATACCATACCTTTTAGGTGGCGCTCTTTGTGTTTTGTCAATTCCGTTTAAGGTCATGGCAGATTTAGTAGTGGTGCGTTCCTTCCTCTGCCATGTCTGTTCGGGAATTGTTTGGTATTGGATGGTACCTCAAAGGCGAGGCTATGACCCTTCCAGAGATAGGGGGAGTTTGTAGGAATCCGAGCTAATGGATGATGACGATAAATAAGATATGCGCTTTGCAATATGAGGGAGCTTTCATCGGGGTGAGATGGACCTGTGCTTCTGAAGGGAGTGCATCATCCGGGCCTGCTGACCCTGGAGTCCTTGGTTCCGAAGCGGCGGCTCATTTGAATGATTATGCCCTGGTTGAGGCTGGTTCTTCCGGGCCAAAAGGGTTGGGCCAACAGGAGTGTGTTTGAACCTCATAGAGATCTGTCGGCTTTATTTTCGTTATGGGTTTTATCATGACTCATTTGTTGATTGGCAAGGCCCCTTTTCGAGCCCATCGTCATGCCTTGGATCGAGCTTAAATTTGTTTGATAGGCTCAAGTTGTCGGGCCCTCCAGGTTGCTTGGTGATAGAATGTTTAGTTTTTTGATGGAGCAGGTAAACTTTTATAGCATGCGCTTCACTCCTTTTGACCCTTAAGGTTAATCACTTTGCTTGTCTTAGCTGCAGAAAAAAAGATGGAGGCTTTGGAGTACTTTTAGGGAGAAACCGACCATGTCGGGAATGCTTGTGGCGAACTTGAGGACTCGGGTCTAGGCTCACGCTTTAGAAAATAAGGGTGCTTTGGCTAAAGTTCCCGCCTTCGAGGTCCGACTCTGATTTTCTTGTGATAATGCTTTAGCTAAAATAGTTATGATCGCGAGGCTTGAATTCGAACTCTCGAAGGCCAGGGCTGAAATAATTGATGCTCGGGCTTAGTCAGTGTCAAGTCAAACTAAGGCTGATCATGAGATCTCGATTAGTATGAAGGACGCTGCTGATGCCCAAGCCGGGTTAAAGCAGGCCCTCGATCGTCAGGAGAGGATCAAGGAATATGTCTGTTGTACATCCCGAAAGGAGGTACTCGAGGAGATCAACGCTAGGGGTTTCGTTCTCTTGGGAGAGTGTGCTCGAGCGAGCGCGACGCGCGGTCCCATCTTGCCGATGTCATAGAGGGCGAAACTACGGCTGGCTAGTTGTAGCCTTTTGGAGCACGGTGCAGATTTAGCCACTTTCCCAGTTTGTACTTGATATTTGTGGAGCATGTTTGCAGATGGAGAGCGCGCCCTTTGCGCATAATAAGAGAAAACTTGAAGTTTTACCTTTTTTATCTTTTCCCGTATTGCTTTTGACCAGGCCGGCTGGTTTCGATGTTTGGCGGGATCCTCGTAGGTCCTGATCTAATCAGGAAATCCCGGAGGCTTTCGGGTGCGATCTTCGATGTGAGTAGGTGTTGGGGCCTTTGCACTTTGCCCAGCTATTTTACGCTTAGTCTCCGAGTTAAGCCTTGACTCGAGCTTGCTTGACCTTCAATCTTCTGTGCCCGTGTCGGCGGATAGTAATCGTTCTCATTTTTTGCCCTTGGTAATTTGCTGTTTTACCTTTTTTGGGTTTAGTCTTTGGGTCGTGTTGTGACTCGATCTTTAATTGACCCTTAACTTCTTTTCGCCTGCAATGGTAGACGACGATGGCTTTTGTTTTTTGCCCTCGGTCATTTGTTGTTTCAACTACTTTGGGTTCAATCTTCGAGTCGCGTTACGACTCGAGATTTAATTAACCATCAAGTTCTTCGATTTTCAAGTTGGCGACAGTGGTTCTTACTCTATTTTTTCATCGAGACCTTGTGATATGTGGCTTGGAGGCTCGTACAGTTAACTATATTGGATCCGGTCTCCGAATTGTTTTACAATTCGAGCTCACTTTAATCCTCAAGTTGTTAATTTTTAAGCTGGCGACAATGGCTCTTGGGATATCTGGTTGTTAAGACCTTTTAGTGTGTCGCCTGGAGGCTTGTTTAGTTGGTAACAATGGCTCTTACGCTTTTGCCCATGGGCTTTTTGTAGGTTTTGTTTTTCGCTCGTTAAGGTCTTTTGATATAATTTTTCCTGCCCCGTCATTGGTTACGGAAGAACCTCGATTTCAAGCCATTTATTGGCGATGTTTCAAGCACCTCGGAAGGTTCATAGCTCGTAGGTTCATTAGGATGAAGCCTTGTTTTTTGGAGCTGACATGGTTGAAGCTTATCTTTTTGAGGGAAGCCTATTTTAACCAGTTCTTTTCGAAGTATATTTGAAGTAATGGCCTGTGATTTTGTTTAGCAACGGTTGGGCGTCTCCAATTCATGTTAATTTGGTTGTATCAGCCGTTTTGACCGTAGAAATATATGTTTGGCTGGAGCCATTTTTTTGATCCCGAGTGATAGTTTAGGTGTCTACACTTAGGGTATGACCTTTTGTGATTATTACAAATGTGACGTAGAGCCTAAACTTCGTGATTTTTAGTTTCATGCCTGTTGAGGTAGTACAAGTTGTCATGCCTATTGAGGTCTTACAGTTTTATCATGCCTATTGAGGTCGTACAGTTTTATCATGACTATTGAGGTCTTATAGTTTTTGTTGCCATGTAGAATAGATCTAGTTACACATAGTCTGCCCACTTGGGGTCTTACAGTTTTGTGTTTTCCAGTACATGGAGATTGGCGACAGACTCCGAGTCATCGATTTAGGCTTGAAGGCCGTTATTCGTGAGCTCGGAGCTACCTCGTCGGGGCCTTATGAGCCCGGAGTTCCGTCCCTGGGGTCATGCAAGTGCCGAATTGTTGATGTTATGTCTCCGAGTATCTCGCGATGCATTCAATGGAGGTGACTTAGCCGTGAGGATGTTGGAATCTCCTTTTTCTGAAGCGCGAGACGTTGAAGCTACTATGATTTCAGAGATTTAACCTGGAGGCTATGTAAGCGTTCGAACTGCTGGCATCCGTTGTCGAGTTTTTGGAATGTTTTTGGCCAAAACATTTGTCACCTTACTCCGAGAAGGAGTCTACTTTCTTTTTTTTTTTTTGACAAAAAGGTATTTTTTGGTTGCTCAATACAATAATACATGTTTTTTGCCGACGGGGGCCTGACTATACCGTTTGGTCCTACACATTATTTTCCTTTAGAAACCTTATTTGGCGTCTCAAAACTTCTTTTAGCGGGCAGCTTGCAGCCATTGCCATGTTAAAAACCTTGCTGGTAAAAACCCGTCGTCTGCGATAAAAACTTGGTAGAAGGAAAAGAGTGCAACGAGTGCGCTTTTAGGGCCCTGTAGTCTTCTAATGGCACTAGCGTTCCGGTAGCTCTGGTCGAGTGCCTGTACAAGGGTTAATTCCAAACTACAAATAAAAAGGGAGATAACCATACCTTGACGTAAGATATATTGGCGATGTCTCGGGATTGGCTAGTTATAGTTGCCTGGGGCAGAGACGCGGTGTAGATTTCTACTTTGCTTTTTTCAAGCCCGACCGAGGGTGATGCCCGCCCTTTGGTTTATTCGGGGATGGAGGTATGAGCATTGCTTATACGTCATGTATTATGAACATTTCCTTTTTGCGTGCTGTTCCATGTAGACGGTCTTGATCCCGAACTTTGTTGGGAATTTTATCACCTGGTGAAGGGTCGATGGTAATGCTCTCATGCAGTGTATCCACGGCCACCCAAATAAAGCGTTATACCTTATATCTCTCTTGATGACATGGAACTTAGTGTCTTGGGTTGTTCCGGCAACGGTAATTTGATCCATGATCTCTTCTTTCGTTTCACTTGCCATGTCGAATCCGTTGAGGACCCGAGTGGCGGGCACGATTTGTTTGAGCAGTCCGAGTTGTGCTATCACTCTCGATCTGATAATATTGGTCGAGATACCTGCATCCACGAGTACACATTTTATCTAAAACAAATTTGCAAGAAAGGAAATTACCAGGGCATTGTTATGTGGTTGAGACAGGGCCTCGGTGTCCTCTTCGCAGAATGTGAGGGTATCTTTGGGGATGTATCACCAAGTCCATTTTTCTCTGGTGATGGATTTTTTTTTCTTCTCATTAAAAGTTCCTGCGCGGCATCTACTCCCCCTATGATCATGAGGATGACATGTTGCAGTTCGTTTGCTTCGTTTTTCTTGGTCGCCTCCCTTTCTCGGAACTTATTTTTTGCCCGATCACTAAGGAATTCCCGTAAGTGTCCCTTGTTGAGCAGTCAAGCTACTTCTTCTCGTAGTTGATGTCAATCCTAGGTCCTGTGGCCGTGCGTGTTGTGGAATTCGCATACTAAGTTGTAATTCCTCTGCGACTGATCTTACTGATGGCGAACACAATGTCTGAAACATCAACACTGAAATTGATTCGGATAAGTGGGGCGCATTTGTCGGCACCATGTTTTGATCGAACCTAGTTCTGTTGATGAGACCCCGAGGGTCTTGTCCTCGATCCACCCTCCGATCATTTCGAGGTAGGTTGCGTCTTGGGGGGTTCCTCCTATCTTCGAGGTATGGCTGGTACCTTTCTTTGTATGGTTTCAATTCTTTTGCCAGGAGTCTCTTTAGGTATACTGAGCCCGAAGGGGCTCCCAACTGGTCATCCAGGACTCTAGTCTTTGATTGTCACCGATTGTGTACATCCAATCAGGTCACGGGCGGATACTCAATTAGGTTCTACTTCTGCTATTTTGAATCCCCCGAGCTTCGTTTGTTCAGGTCTTAGGTGAAGGCTTGCACTACCCAATCGTCGGAGACTGGCAGTAGCTCCATCCGTTCCATCTGGAAATGCGACATGAATTCCCGCAGCATCTTGTTCTCTCTCTGGTTCATTTTGAAAATATCAGACTTCCTCGTCGCTACTTTGATGGCTCCGACATGTGCCTTTATGAAGGTGTCTGCTAGCTTGGTGAATGAATCTATGGAATTGGGAGCCAAGTTGTGATACCACGTCATGGCCCCTTTGGAAAGCATTTTTTCGAATTTTTTTAGGAATATGGAATCGATCTCAGCATTCTTTATATCGTTGCCTTTTACTACACATGTGTAGGTAGTAACACGTTTGTTAGGGTTAGTGGTACCGTTGTACTTATGGAGTTCCGGCATTCTGAACTTATTTTAATAGGCTTCGAGGTCGCTTCCTCGTTGATCGGCCTCTGTATGAACTTTTTCAAATCCAAATCCTTGAGGATCGGGGGTGCACCCAAAATCTGATCTACCCTAGAGTTGTAGGTTTCGACCTTTTTATCATTAGCTAAAATCATTTTCTTGTCGAATGCCCCCTTTTTCTAAAGGCGAAATTGGGTTTACAACATTAGGGAGGATAACTCTTTTCTCTTTTGGGGAATCTGGTTTTGGAGTTTGAAGAGTCGCCACCTAATTATTGAGTGTATTAGGACACCAAAAGAGGTTTTTTGAGTTGGAAACCAGAGTTTGGGTATGGGCTAGAAATTATCTCGGGGGAAGGTGTTAGGCACCCTCGAAGAACTACTAGTGTGGTTCCCGGCCATGTTATAATTGTGACTTCAAGTACAAGTAACAAATAAGCAAATCAAGACTCAAATATAAAGGATTAAGTTTGCAGATAAATTAAAGTTTGAAGAAAACAGAAAGGGGGTCGAAATTTTGAGGAAAACAACATTGAAAATTCTGAAAAATGGCAGGATAAACAAATAAAGGGAAGGAGGTCCTAGGTTTACAAATAATATGGATCACCCCATACAACACCCAGTAACCATTTATAGACGTGGTGTTATCGCGTGGTCATCATATCCATATCTACCCTTTCCCCACCCTGTTTAGGTATTAAAGCGCGGAATAGTATCGTTACTTATTGCATGCTATTACCCGTCAAAATCCTATCAGTCCCGGTAGCATTTGGGACTACTAATCCTAAGGGTAGGGAGTTGGGCTTTTCACAGTTTTAAAAGGATAAAAGCCTAGAGCGAAGATCAAAACACATAAGCAGATAAGGGGAAACAAGTAGAAGTTAAAGGCTCAAACAGGCCTCCACATTTAAAGAAACAGATTATTTAGCACGACTAACAAATACTGGTTAGGACTTTAATTAAACTTCACGTATGAAGGGTGGATAATTTAACACATATTTTCAGATAAGAAGTCTGAATTAGACCTGCCTGTTGGTTGTAATTATTAATGACTGACAAAGTTGATTAATCACCTACAGGGTTTGACTAGATGAGGCCTGGAATCGAGGTATCTAACATTTGCGGAAGGCATGCTGGTTTTAAGGAAAAGATTACTGATTTAAGAAACAAAATCTGCAAATATTAAACGACGTTTACTATTGATTTTAGACTTGCAGACAAGCAAGTCGATTCAGATTCATCTAGTTATCCATATAGGCATGCTTTCTAAGCATGATTGATTTAGGACACTTGTAAGATTGTAGGAATCCTATAGGCATGGTATCTAGAGTACATTTGTTATTATTATTTTTTTTAACCTATAGACTTTTGGCCTAAGGTGTGTATGCAAAAGTGTAGAAACTTATAGGCATGATTTTTAATGCAGTAATGAATGACTTATAAGTAGGATTTCTATATGCAATAATGAATGACTTATAGGCATAATTTCTAATGCAGTAATGGATGATTTATAGGCAGGATTTTTATATGCAATAAAGAACAACTAATAGGTAGGATTTCTATATATGGATGAATCAACTTATAGGCATGATGTCTAGTGCAGTAGTGAACAAATTGTGATTTGCAGAAGTAAACCTAAGGCATGATATCTACCCCATATGCATAACATGAGAGTCCCTCCCCTACTTTTACTATACACCCCGTACTTATTACAAATTATTACAACTTGAATGAATCCAGAATAAATAACTAAATAAAATACATCAGAAATTAAAATTCTAACCAAGGAGAGCCTAATTCAGACTCTTAGTCTGACATATGGAATAAACGAAGTTCCAAAGACCAGATTTTCCATAGCTATTATCTTATTTGTGATGTGTCAAAGTTCCAAGGAGTTTTATGAACACTAGGCAATGCTTACACCCCAAATATCATTGTAGAATTACAGTTTAGTGTGGAAGGGCTAGCCCTAAAATGTCCAAGTTCAGAGGGAACTCAAGGCCCCAAGGCAAGGCTCATAGGAGGGGGGCAGAGCTTAGAGGCTAGGAGTAAGTGCAAGTGCAATAGACGGGAATTGGGGAAAGCAATGGCTGGCTGGTGGTCATGCCCAGCAATTAGGAGTGCTGGCACACCCCTTACCAACCTGTTAGCCAAATTTGGGGAGTTAGGATCCATTGGGGATCAGGTTCAGACCTGCGCAGCAATTTAGGTGCTGGCAGGTTATGAACCCTAACTCAAACACATAGAAGGGAGTAGGGGGTAGGGGGTTCACAATAGAAATAGGTGCAAGGAAATCACACACATAGTTAGTATTGAACATAAACAATAAAGTATACAAGAATGCTGAAACTATAAAGTAAACACATAGAGGTGAAGCTGAAATCAAATCAGGACATACCAGTTTCAGGAGATAAGAAAAGAGAAGCAGTAGCCTTGTAAAAGCCAAAGTGCAGACAAGAAGCAAGAATACTCTAAGTATAGTGATTGTGATTTTAGTGTGCTCAATCGTGTGCATTGTGTAAAAGAGAGTCATTTATTTATAGTGCAGAAAGCAGGCAGAAACAAAGCAAGAAATAATTTTTAAAGTTGATTACTAGTCAATTACACGAAAATTTCCATTAATTAAGGGATTCAGATTCAAACGGCCAAAACTAATTAAAGAAATAAATTAATCAAACTCTTTTTGAAGCAGTATAGGAGGGGTAAATAGATAAAAGTAGGGCAAGGCTTCGACAATACACGGTTGTATAATTAAGGAAAAGGAATCAATTAACAGCCACAAAATTAGAAGTCCAAATACTTGTTGTGAGTGAACCCAGTCAGAAAAGGTGAAGAAAAGGTTTTACTTAAGGAAAATCAGTAACAATCAGTAAACCCCCCCAAAAAAAAGATTCTGATTCAATCATAAATTGGAAAGGTTCAACACACACATAAAAGAACTGTCATGCTAATCAGAAGATTCCAGTATAGAAGAATTCAAAGTCATAAACAAAGAGGTTCAAATTCAGTACATAGGTCCAAGTGAGTTTGAGAGAGTCCAGCGCTCCGAATAGAACCCTAGTCCAAACACAAGACCAAACTCGACAAAAACCCCAAATCCTAGGGTTTTCAACTTGAATCAGATGCAGAGAAGACAAATAACTGAAATAGGCTCAGAGGTCTCTTTCAGAGACTTATGAGAAGACAAACAGGTAAAATACCAGGTTCGAAACAAACATAGTGCAAAAGCTGATTCAAAGAATAAAGAACATGTTTCAAGAAAAGCTTCGAACTTAAACAAGTTCAGAAGACAAGGAGGTAGTATAAACTTAAGGAAACAGTAGATTAAACATGTCTAGAAAGAACTCAAACAAAGTCCAGAAGAAAGCAAATAAAGAACCAAGAGCTTAGTAGAAAATACGGTTAGAGGAACACAGAGGTACGTGAACACATAAAATAAATGTGTGAAAGCATGATATGGAAACCAGTAGAAGAAAGATCGAAGTACAATAAAAAAACATGCATAATAAGGCAAACATAAGAACGTAGGAGAAAAACATGAGAGGTATAAAAGAGAACATAAGAATGATAGCATAGACAGATTCACACAAAGGATAGAGGAAAAAGAGTTAGAGAAACATTTTGAGACTTTTCAGAAACCCTAAATCGATGAGGAGTAATTTTTGAAAGATAAATCGGGGATAACGTTTCAAAACTCCGATAAATCACAGATGTAAAACCGATCTAAGAAAACAATTGGAGAAAACCTCGAATAGTCGGGGTTTCAGAGGAACCCTAGAATGAGAAAGGCTTAGAAATGGTCTGATCTTGTGTCGGATGAGTTAGAACCATGCTCAAAACATCATTGTATGTCGGAGCGAAGCCGGCAGGGGCCATATGACCTTGGATCTTTAGAGATCTAAATAGGCACCTTCGAGGTCAGACCTTGGACCTCCGGATACCAGGTGTTTGAGAGTAGAGGGAGATGAGTCTAAGCCATGCATGGCCTGAGAGGCCATGGATTCCGGTGTGATGGAGGTTAAAGACGGTGAGTGAAGCTAGGGTTTCGAGAGAGTTCGAGAGAATTTGAGAGTTTTTGGGATTTTAGGGCGGCGGGTCCGGTGAGAATGAGGGAATTAGGGTAGGTTGTTAGGTTTAATTAAGGAAGGGTGAATCATGGCTATTAATCTTGAGTGATCAACGGTCCAGGTTTAGACATGTATGTGGGGAATGGGTTGGGTCATTTAAACGGGTTAAGTAGGATTGGGTTAGTCCGAAATTGGGCTAAAAAATTGGGTCAATTAGAGGGGATCAATTTGGCTAAAATTGAAATGGAATGGGGCTAGTATTTAAATAGCCGTTTTTTGCTTTTTATTTTATAAAAATAGTAAGATAATTTCTGGAAACAAATTGAAGGTACTAAATTAATTTATAATATATAATTATTAAAATAAAAATACTGGAACCAATTTCATAATTATAAAATTCTGTTAAACGTCAAAATAGGATAAAATTGTAATTTAGTGCAATTTATCTTTTAAAAAATGCCAAATTAATTAAAAAATGTGTGAAAAATTGCCTTAGCTATATATTAGTATAAATACGAGAATACAATAATTGAATTAACAAAATGATAATTTTTGGGAATGATTTATTGATTTTATACTATTAAAATAGGGTAATACATTTGTTTAAAAATCTTTTAAAGACTGGAAAAATAATAAAACACTCGGTCAGGCTCATATGTGCATACATATATTATTTTGAATGTATATTTGCATAAAAAATATATGGAGAAAATTGGGTATCAATAGCTTCCCCTCTTTATCCGGGAAGGATGAAAGAGTTGTCGGGTAAAGATATGATGGCCAATTTGACCGAACGAAATAATTGAAGAATCTTGACCGAGCTCTGGTTCCTGAGCTTCCTACATATCCCTGATCTTATAGGAATCAGGCCATATATAGTTCGTGACCCATCGGTGGAATGGGGGTTTCGAAAGGCGGACGCGCTATTCAGGTTGGGAATGGTGGTTGGGGTTTAGCAGGCTACGGGAACTGGAGCGGGATTGCTCCTGCTGAAACAGCCATTGATAGCAAGTGTACCTACAAGTCAACAATGCAAACATATATTGTGTATAAATTTAAACGTGATGCAAGTTCCCGTTGGACCATGAATGCTGTGACAGTTAGGCTGACGTCCTCAAACAATGACGTCATTGGCCATGAAGCGTATAACAAAGGATTCACAGGCTATGAGATGATGTTCTCGGGTTATAAGGATGATGCCTCCGAACCATGGTACCTTTGAATAATGATATGCACAAGATAAAGATGGGGTCCTCAGGACAGGGCATGGCGTTCTCGGGCTATGTGAACGGTGCCTCCTAACAATGATTCCTTTGGACGATTCGGCGGTCTTTCAGCCTATGAAATGCAGGAGGTGGCGATCTTTCAGCCAATGTGAGATTTCAAATGGCGATATTTCAGCCGATGCTAAGTGTAAATATAAATGGTGATATTTCAGCCAATGCGAGATGTTAAATGAAGTGGTGATATTTCAGCTGATAGAGATATTTAATAAGATGGCGATATTTTAGCCGATGTAAAGTGTAAATATAAATGGCGATATTTCAGCTGATGCAAACTGTAAATATAAATGGCGATATTTCAGTTGATGCGAGGATTTAATAAACTGTCGGCAATCTTTAATCCATGCAGATGGAGGTAGAGCTTAACCTCCGAAGGCAGAATGGTAGCCTTATCCAATGCAGAAGAATACAGATGGAGACAATGCTTAGTCTCGGAAGGCAAAAAGGTAGCCTTATGCAATGTGAGGGAAATGTAGATGGAGACAGTGCTTAGTCTCGAAAGGCAGAAAGTTAGCCTTATGCAATGTGAGGAAAATGCAGATGGAGACAGTGCTTAGTCTCGGAAGGCAGAAAGGCAGCCTTATGCAATGCAGAGAAATGCAGATGGAGGTAGAGCTTTGTAGCCTTATGCAATGCAGATGGAGACAATGCTTTGTCTTGGAAGGCAGAATAGTAGCCTTATGCAATGTAAAAATGTAGATGGAGATAATGCTTAGTCTCGGAAGGCAGAATGGTAGCCTTATGCAATGCATCAGAATAAAGGTGAGTAGTAACGAAAGCTCTTAGCTGATAGATGATAGCTGATAGTTGATTGTGTCGTTGTGGCTGCTGTGGATGTCATGTGCGGATAGCACTTGTAAATAGGCGATGATTCTGAGAGTTGTATCCCTGAAAAAGTATGAGTGTATAATCGTATATGGTGATTTTATGTCTTGGGTGCGTGCATCCAAAGAAAAATCATGAGTTTTGTAGGGGGGAAGGTTAGTCCGTCTCCCAGTGGACTTCGCTTGTTCTGCTCGGCCGTTGATTTTTATTGGGGTAGCGTCGCTAAACAAAGCAATTTTGATAGTAGCCAAGCATGATTTAGTAAAGAATATGACGTAACTACATAATTTAAAATGATTTTCTTTTAGATGAACCGGCGACTACGACACGGTTCAAGACATTGCGACCTCTTTTGCTCTGGAATTTTACGGGTCCTCAAAATTCTGCCCTAGTTTACTAGTCTGGTCTTACGACGGCCGCGTGCGATGACTGGCTGAAAATCAACTTCAAAGTTTTGAGGGTCCTCCTCAAAATTCTGCCCCAGTTTCCAATATCGGGGAGATGAAAATTTTATTGAATTATAAGTGAAACCATAAAGTTGCCTACGTATCCCCTATTAAATGGGAATCAGGTCAGACAAAGTTCAAATTACATCATATAAGGAAGCATAAAGATTACACATAATATCGCTTAACTGCATTTGAATTAATTGGCTTTGGCCAGACTTCTCCATCAATTTCTACAAGTATGAGGGCTCCTCCTGTTAGGACCCGGTGAACCATGTACGGGCCCTGCCAGTTAGGAAATAACTTCCCTTTGGCTTTATTTTGATGTGGAAAGATTTTTCTTCAATACCAGGTGTCCTGGTGTAAATTGTCTTGGCTTGACCCTTTTATCGAAAGCTCTGGACATTCTGTTCTAATAAAGTTGACCATGACAGACTGCGTTTATTATTTTTCCATCTATGAGGGCTAACTGCTCATAGCGACTCTTTACCCATTCTGCGTCTTCAAGTTACGCTTCCAATATAATTCTCAAAGAGGGAATCTCTACTTTGGCATGAATGACTGCCTCTGTACTATAAAACAACATGTAAGGAGTTGCCTCGGTTGATGTGCAAACTGTGGTGCGGTATCCCAATAAGGCGAATGCTAACTTCTCGTGCCACTACTTATGCTTTTTTCTATCATCTTCCTTAGTATCTTCTTGATGTTCTTGTTGGCCGCTTCTACGCTCCATTCATCTAATGTCTGTAGGCTGTAGAATTCTTGTGTTTGATTTTGAATGTTTCACACATGGCTTTCATCAAGTCACTGTTGAGATTGGAACCATTATCAGTGATGATCGACTCTGGGATGCCGAATCGACAAACGATGCGGTCGTGGACAAAATCTGCCACAACCTTCTTGGTTACTGCTTTATATGATGCTCCTTCAACCCATTTGGTTAAATAATCAATGGCCACTAGAATGAACATGTGCCCGTTTGATGCGTCAGGCTCGATAGGTCCGATGACATCCATTCCCCGAGCAGCGAACGACCATGGCGAGCTTGTTGCAGTAAGCTCATTTGGGGGTACCTTTATCATATCAGCATGTATCTAACAGTGATGGAAATAGTGGATGCAGTCTGTTTCTATAGTCATCCAAAAATATCCTGCTAAGAGTATTTTCTTTGCTATGACAAAACCATTTATATGTGGACCGCAGGTCCCTACGTGAACTTCTTCTAATAACCTGGATGCTTCTTTTGCTTTGACACACCTTAGCAATCCCAAATCGGGAGTCCTCCTATAAAGGATTCCTCTGCTGTGAATGAAGTGATTGGATAACCTTCGCACCGTCTGCTTCTTCCTCGATATGAGAATAGTAAGCTGGATGATCATGAATTTTCATCGAGATAGGATCAATGAAGTTCCTATCTGGATGCTGAATCATGGATGATAGGGTAGCCAATGCATTGGGAAACTCGTTCTGGATTCTGGGGACGTGCTGGAACTCTGTCCTTGTAAACCTCCTCCTCAACTCCTGTACCTGATGCAGATAAGGGAGTATATTTAAGTTCTTGGTTGTTGATTCTTCGCGGACCTGATGTATAAGCAGGTCTGAATCCCCAATCACTAGTAGCTCTTGAACGTTCATGTCAGTGGCCAACTTGAGCCCCAAGATGCAGGCTTCGTATTCGGCCATATTGTTGGTGCACGGGAATCTAAGTTTGGCAGATACCGAATAATGACGGCCGGTTTCTGACACTAGGACTGCTCCTATGCCTACTCCTTTGAAATTTTTTGCTCCATCAAAAAACATTCTCCAACCATCATAGGGTTCTGCAATGTCTTCTCCTACGAAAGAGACCTCTTCGTCAGGAAAATATGTTTTTAGAGGCTCGTATTCTCCATCCAAGAGATTTTTGGCACGATGATCTGCCAGTGCTTGTCCTTTAATTGCCTTCAGGATCACATAAACAATGTCGAATTCACTTAGTAGGATTTGCCACTTAGCTAGTTTGCCAGTGGGCGTGGGCTTCTGAAAGACATATTTCAGCGGATCCATTCTCGATATAAGATAAGTGGTATAGGCATAGAAATAATGCCTCAAATTCTGAGCTACCCAAGTCAAAGCACAATATGTGTGCCTTAGTAAGGAATATCAGGCCTCGTATGGGGTGAACTTCTTGCTAAGATAGTAGATGGCTTGCTCATTTCTCCATGTTTCATCGTGTTTCCCCAAAACACAACCGAATGCTCCTACAAATACTGCAAGGTAGTGCAATAGCGGTCTACCTGGTTCGGGCAAAACAAGAACTGGCGGCATTGATAGGTATTCCTTGATTCTGTCGAAGGCTTTCTGACAATCATCGGTCCATTTAGTAGCGACATCTTTCTTCAACATCTTCAATATGGGCTCACAAATGACAGTGGATTGAGCTGTGGACCGGCTGATGTAGTTGAGTCTCCCTAAGAAACTCATGACCTCTTTCTTATTCTTTGGCAGTGGAAATTCTTGAATGGACTTAACCTTTGACGGATCCAGCTCTATTCCTCGGCGACTTACGATGAACCCAAACAACTTTCTAGCGTGAACCCCGAACGCGCACTTGGCAAGCTTCAGTTTCAGATTATACCTCATCAATCTGTTAAAGAATTTTCTTAGATCTTCCATGTGGTCAGTGCCTTTCTTGGACTTGATGATAACATCATCTACATATACTTCGATCTTTTTGTGTATCATGTCATGAAAAATAGTAGTCATGGCCCTCATGTAGGTGGCCCCAACATTCTTTAACCCAAACCACATCATCTTGTAACAATACATCCCCCATGAAGTGATAAATCCATTTTCTCAACGTCTTCCTCATCCATCCATATCTGATGTTACCCAGCAAAACAATCGCCAAATGACTGTAGCTCGTGCTTGGCACAGTTATCAATCAAAATATGTATGTTTGGTAAGGGGAAGTCATCCTTTGGACTGGCCCGGTTGAGGTCCCAGTAGTCGACGCAGATCATGACCCTCCCATCCTTCCTCGGTACTGGCACAATTTTGGCTAAACATATTGGATACTCCACCACTCTGAGGACCTTTGCTTGGACTTTCTTGGTGACTTCTTCCTTGATTTTTAAACTTATGTCTGGCTTGAACTTCCTGAGCTTCTGTTTTACTGGTGAACATGTTGGATCCGTTGGCAGTTTGTGACCTACAATAGATGTGATAGGACAAGTCATATCATCATACGACCAGGCGAATATGTCCTCATATTCCCTTAGAAATTCTGTGTACTCTTCCTTTTCCGATGGTGATAGATAAACACTGATGCAAGTTTCCTTGACATTCTCTGTGTCCCCCAAGTTGATAATCTCAGTTTTGTCCAAGTTAGACTTAGGTCTATTCTCAAAGTTCTCAATTTCTTTAACGACCTCTTTCTGGTATATCATCCTCTTCTGCGTTTATATTTGTTTGTTGCGTTGTCTTGTTGCATGTCACAGCTGTCGGTTCATCAAGATAAGTAATAGTAATGCCCGAAGCTCTCCAGGCCCGGGTGGTTCTGATGGACCAATTATTGAGGTGTGCTCCTCATCTCACGGCTTGTATGGAAGGTCCTTCCTCCCCATCCTCCTCGAAAACGACGCAACAGTACATATTGTCATCCTTCAGGAATAAGTTCCTCATTGCTGCTAATGCTTACTCTTCTTCTGACCCATAAATGACTTCGGCTGTTTGGAAAGTCTACTGTAGACGGGGTATCGGATGCTCCAATGAATAGTAAGGACCGCGCCAGGGTGGCGACCATTCTTTGAATTCCTTCCAGGTGTACTCGTATCCAAACCAAAAGTGGTACCATGCTTGTTTATCTTGATAGGTTCGGTGATCCCCTGGAGGTTCCTGCCGAGTCCCCTGCCCAGTTCATATGCATTGTAATTCAGTATGCTTTCAATCCTTTTGTCCCACCATTTAGCTTTGTCCACGGCGTTGACTCACTCAATTTGATGATAAGTTTCCCAACCTATCTTTCTCCTTCCTCCAATCGCTGGAATGGTTAGGCGACTGTATATGGGATTGCTACCATTGCCGTAAATAATTACTTCTTGGTGATTCCACTCAAATTTCACTGCTTGGTGTAGAGTTGATGCTACATCTCCGGCGGCGTGAATCCAGGGCCATCCCAACAATAGATTGTAGGACGCTGGGATGTCTATCACTTGAAAATCGACATCGAACCAAGTTTGTTCCATCTGCAGGCACCAACTGATTTCCCCAATGGTGGACCTTTGGAAGTCCTCGAAAGCTTTTATATTGATGGCTCCATCTTTGATCTCATGCAGGCTTTTCCCTAACGTTCGAAGAGTCACCAAGGGACAAATGTTGAGGCTGGACCCTCCGTCGATCAAATTCCTGGTGATGAAATAATCCTCGTATTGCATAGTGATGTGCAATGCCTTGTTGTGGATCAACCCTTCCGTTGGTAGCTCATCTTCGTGGAAAGTGATTTTATGACTTTCCAATACTTCCCCTACCATGTTCGCCATTTATCCTCCTGTTATATTGCTGGGTATATATGCCTCACTCAGTATCTTTATCAAAGCGTTCTTGTGTGCATCAGAGCTTTGTAGCAGAGCTAGGATGGAGATCTGTATCGGTGTTTTATTTAGTTGGTCAATGATTGAGTACTCTTTTGCTTGTATCTTCCTCCAGAGGTCATCAGGCCCAGTTTCGGTGGATCGTCTAAAGGCTTGCTTAATTGATTCAACCAAATGTTCCAGAGTATAAACCCTGCCAATTCGGGTCATACCCTGTGCTGCAACTGTTTCTCCAGATTTGGTTTTCCTTTTCCTTCTTGCCATGGCTGTGTAGTCCTAGGGGACGGTTTTCGTATGGAATAGTGATATGGCTGACATTGCCACCGGGATGGGTACCATCACTTTGGGAGGTAACACAGCAAATTAAAATTGTACATGTGCCTTTGGGGACCCAAACTTAACCTCAATTGGTTCTGGCATTTTTGTAGAAGATGGTGTTTCAAACTCGAGTGGTATGGAAAAGTTCACTTCAGCATCCCTAGAGGGCTGGATCTGGACTACAATCAGATTTAGTGTGGCTGTTGGTTTCTTTGGCTCGTCACCTTCAGTGATCAATCCGATTGATCCTTTGGGGTCCTAGTCGTCTTCTATCTCTATCATATGAACATCTCCCCTTTTGTGGTTAGGTAGAGGGTTGTTGCAGACGTTTGGAGTAGGATCCTTTGCCACAATGATTTTGTTGTCAATCAAGATCTGAATCTTGTCTTTCAGGGAGCGGCACTCATCAATGTTATGACCCTTCATGTCGGAATGCTATGCACAGGTTTTGTTCAGGTTGACCCATTGGGAAGGATTTTCTAGAGTTATGGCAGGGATAGGGGTGACATAACCAGTGGCTTTGAGCCTTTCATATAGCTGGTAAATTGGTTCGGCAATGACGGTGTACTGTTTGGAAGGTATGCGATCGAGGTTTGGTCGGGGTCTAAGGAAATTTTGGCGAGGTGATTGGTAGTGAGCTTATTGGGTATTGTAGGCTTGGTAGACGTGTGCTAGTTGTGAGTATTTGGGTGATATTGGCTAGTATGCAGGAGGTGGAGATGATTGGTAAGTAGGTGGTGGAGCTTGGTAGGACGGTGGGGCGCTTGGTAATTTGGGATAGGTTGATATGTGAGTGGGGGTAATGGGTAGGTTTGGTATTTGACTAGGGATTTTGTTCTTTGCGCAACCATTATGACACCCACATCCCTTTTATTGGATGTGCCAGCAGACTGTAGGGCCTTGTTGGTAGCTTGAAATGCTTCGAAGTTAGTGACCATACCACTTTTGATACCTTCCTCGATCCTCGATCCTCTCCCCTAGTTTGATGATATTAGAAAATTTCTGGCTTTCGATCAACATCAACCTCTCGTAGTACTATGGATCCTGAGCTCGAACAAAAAATCTGTTCATTTGTTCTTCTTCTAAGGTTGTCCTGACCTTAGCGGCTTCAGATCTCCAATGAGTAGCATACTGGCAGAATGTCTCCATGGGTTTCTTCTTTAAGTTCTAAATGTAGAATACATCGAGCGCATTCTCTATAATGAATCTGAACTTGTCCATGAAACCGGATGCCATACCAACCCAATTTGTCCATTTCTTGGGTCTTGGCTAATATACCAAGATAGAGCATCCCCTTTCAGGCTTCTCATAAAGAGCTTCATACGTATCTTTTCTTCTCTCCCGACTCCGACCAACTTATCGCAGTATGTCCTCAAATGGACTCTGGGATCTCCCGTTCCATCAAACATTTTGAACTTGGGATGTTTGTACCCCTCTGGAAGTTCAACATCTAGCTAGATGCAAATGTCCTTATAATCCATCCCCTCGATTCCTTTGTTTCCTTCAAAACCCTGGACTCGGCTAGTAAGTTTCTTAAGCTCTGCGGCCAGGTTCTTTATAAGAGAGTCTTTGTCATCAGACTCAGGTGTGCTTGAAATGGGTTGAGTGGGGTGCGACATAGTTTCCACATAAATAGGATTGTTGTGATGAGGGCAGGAGTGGTCATTTGTGGAGTTTAGTGGTTCAGGGATGAGCAATGGGGCGTTACTTGAAGTGTGACATGTGTTGCAGTGGTGATGGGAAGCGGGTTGATTTTGTGGTTTCAAGATGTTTCATGGAGGTGCGGGGTTTTGAGGGTTGAGAAAATTGACATCTGGGTTAGTGAGGGAAAATGACAAGCTGGCCAAATTCCGGACTTAGTCTAGCTCTTCCTGAAATTTCAATAACTTTTGTTCAAGCTGGGAGGCACTTTCCTTGGAAACCTGAATACCTTGGGAAGTCTTTACCCTTTCAACCAAATTCTCCTTCTTGATGTTACCCAAGTCTTCCATTTTTCCTCTGTTCTTGTTTCTGATAGGACTTGGAGGAGGATGAGGTAGAGGGCCATTGGATCTCGTAGAGTATGATTATGCTAGAGTGCAACGGACCAACCTTTGGGGAAGGGGAATAAAACAAAAGGTAACAATAAAAAGGTAACAAGTTAGTAAGGATTCTGAGGAGAAAACGTTGAAGTATTTAAACACATAGTGCAAGAGTATAAATCGTGTCCTAATTTAGGTGCCTCGTTCTACCTGAGGTAGGCCTAGCGACAAGTGGATTTGGAGAACTTATAATGCTAAATGCCTCAATTTACTAATAAAAGTAAGACGAATCCCAAAACAACACTGAGATAGCAGAAATAAAATGTCATTAGTGGCCGTGGGGCATTATTACATTAGAGCAAAAGAAAGACTCGTAACTACTTGGTCCCAGAAGGACCTTCCCCATACTCGGCATCTTTATCTCCATCGAACAACTTCACTAGCTCACGCAGTCCCAGCAGCAAGTAATCTCTAGCCAAACATCCTCATTCGCTTCCCTCAGCATCCTGGCAAGTTTCGATCCTTTGGATGAACTTCTTTTCCAATTCTACCAAACCTCGCTCCAAATATCGTAATTGCTTGTTGGCGCTGATCGCCATATCTTTCCATTCCTCGATCAACTTTTGGTGGGATTCTTGAATTTCTCGGTGCTTATTCTCGCACTCCCAAATCTTTTTATGCAATTGGTTGTACTTAACCTACTCCTCGGCCTTTTCATCGACGACGCTGTGACCTCGAGCAAACACTGGTTTTCCCAAGCCATCATGATCATCCTCCAGCTACCCTTAGTAGTATGGCAAACAACCAGCGTGATATCTGCCCGGTTCAATAGAATCCTTCCCTAATATGATTTTGTAGTGCCACATGTGCTGAGCTTGGCACTTATGAGGGCTATCGTCATCCTGAAAATCGGCCCTGAAATGACCCATTTCATCGACCCTTAGTATAACCTGCTTTCTTCCTGTCTGTCGCATGACTCAGAGAGGGGCATAAGGATAAGTTCCTCTCAAACCGATGAGAATAAGAAATGGCGAATCCCGAGATCGGACAATGAACTCTTCAGTAGGGAACCATTCGAACATCCACTGCACTTGGTCTTCTTTCAGATTTTCAAACAGCTATACCCCTCCTTTAGCATCTTCTGGTTGAGCGAACATGTTAGGCATATAGTTCATTTGCCTTGGCTGATGAAAGGCGATATGACCATCCTAGTCCCTACATAGGATCTCTTGATGATATTCACCCCTTTGGAGGTGCTCCATGAGCCAAAGTTGGAGTAGTAAGTTGAAACCCTCAAAGTTGTTGGACCCTTGCTGACATTTTCCTAGGGCTCAGTATATCTCTACGACAATCATGGGTACTAAGCTGAAAGGCTGCCCGCCAATCCCTTCCATTAGAGTCTTGGTAACCATGGCCAGTCTGGTATGGATCCTAGCCTTCTTCATGTGAAATACTATCATCCCCAAGAACTAGAATATGAAGACGAAGACCCTCCTGTGGATATTCCCCAATGAGGTATGGGCGAATTCGTCTGGATAGGTGTGGTAGGACTTGCTATGGCCGTCCTCTCGTAAGATATTCGAAAGGAATATAAGAGTCTTTCAAACAAGTCAAGTCCGGGTTTTTCTTTAGCCCCATCATCTTGAGGAAACCCATACTCTTTCGATTTTCTGGCATAAGCAAACCCGGAGTCTCCCAAGAAATACCAGCTAACCTTCCTATTTCTTCGAGAAAATGGGTCATTTCAAGGTCCCCCGAAGCGAAACACTGATCTATCACTATCCCAGAATATAGTTGCATCCTCTATGATTTTGTTGTCGGGATGGATCTCCAAAAGAGAAGGCAAATTCCCCAAATATTTGCGGACGATAGTTTGGTCACTGGAGTGAAGGTCTTCCCACAAGCTTAGCAACCTTCGGTGAATGTTGGTTACCATGCCGAATCTGGGGACTTCGTGCCTTATTTCTGCAAAACAAAGTGATAGAACCTTACCCTGTCGGACTCGACTATTTAAACCAATAATTAGCATAAACAACATTTAGTTCTCCAATTAATTGAACAGAACATGGTGGTGTCCGTTTGGGTTTTAAGGAAACCCGATGGACTTTGGACAAGGCTATCTTAATGAGTCGTTATGCGGACAACACAACTGACTCGACTAGGTTTGACAGTGATGCATGCACAGTTAAACAGAATAAGGTTTCTATGGAGTATTAGACATGTATCCTTGAGCAGACAACTCAAGAGGGAAAGGCACAAAACAATCAACTGCACCGTTGATCGACTGGTTTTACCGCAAATACGCCTTTGCCAAATTTATGGGGTAATAATATCGGAAGGGCACAACCACTCATTATAAGCGTTGCTATGGTATTTGTTTGGCATGAGTGGAATATGATGTTGAAGATGCAATTACAAGAATGGAACAAATTGTCACGTATTTGCACGTTCATAAACATAATTACAATAATTGCTCATGATTACAACACTATTGAAGGAAAGCGGTAAAAGCGTTAAAGAAAAGAAAAAAAAAAGCCAATTCAGTTTCGAATTAGAAGAGAGATAAAGACATAAAATCAATAAAGAGGCAATAAAGTCACAAATAACATGTAATGGTAAAAGCCTAAAGAAAATCTCCAGCAAAGTCGCCATGTTGTCGAATGCCCCCTTTTTCTAAAGGCGAAATCGGGTTTATGGCATTTGGTAGGACAACTCTTTTCTCTTTTGGGGAATTGGGTTTTGGAGTTTGAAGAGTCGCCACCTAATGATTGAGTGCATTAGGACACCAAAAGTGGTTTTTTGAGTTGGAAAACAAGAGTTTGGGTAAGGGCTAGAAATTATCTAGGGGGAAGGTGTTAGGCACCCCCATGATCTACTAGTGTAGTTCCCAGCCATGTTATAATTGTAACTTCAATTACAAGTAACAAATAAGAAAATAAAGACTCAAATATGACGGATTAAGTTTGTAGATAAATTAAAGTTTGAAGAAAACAGAAAGGGGGTCGAAATTTTGAGGAAAACAGCATTAAATTTTTTGAAAATGGAAGGATAAACAAATAAAGGGAAGGGGGTCCTAGGTTTACAGATAATATGGATCACCCCACACAACAACCGGTAACCATTCATACACGTGGTGTTATCGCATGATATCATATCTATATCTACCCTTTCCCCACCCCGTTTAGGTATTAAAGCGCGAAATATTATCGTTACTTATTATATGCTATTACCCGTCCCAATCCTATCAGTCTCGGAGGCATTTGTGACTAATAATCCTAGGGTGATGGAGTTGGGCTCTTCAGAGTTTTCAAAGGACAAAAGTCAAGAGCGACGATCAAAACACATAGGCAGTTAAGGGGAAACAAGTAGCAGTTAAAGGCTCAAACATGCCTCCTCATTTAAAGAAACAGATTTTTCAGTACGACATACAAATACTGGTTAGGCCTTTAATTAAACTTAACATAGGAAGGGTGGCTAATATAGCACATATTTTTAGATAAGAAGTCCGAATTAGACCTGCATGCTGGTTTTAATTATTAAAGACTGGAAAAGTTGATTAATCACCTATAGGGTTCGCCTAGATGAGGCCTGGAATTGAGGTATCTAACATTTGCAGAATGTATGCTGGTTTTAAGGAAAAGATTACTGATTTAAGAAATAAAATCTGCAGATATTAAACGATGTTTACTACTGATTTTGGACTTGTAGACGAGCTAGCCGATTCAAATTCATTTAGTTATCCCTATAGGCGTTCTTTCTAAGCGTGATTGATTTAGGATGCTTGTAAGGGTGTAGGAATCCTATAGGCATGGTATCTAGACTACATTTGTTATTATTATTATTTTTAACCTATAAACTGTTTGCCTAAGGTGTGTATACAAAAGTGCAGAAACTTATAGGCATAATTTCTAATGCAGTAATGAATGACTCATTGGCAGGATTTCTATATGCAATGATGAATAACTTATAGGCATAATTTCTAATGCAATAATTAATGACTTATAGGCAGAATTTCTATATGCAATAATGAACAACTGATAGGCAGGATTTCTATATACAGATGAATGAACTTATAGGCATGATGTCTAGTACAGTAGTGAACAAATTGTGATTGCAGAAGTAAACCTAAGGCATGATATCTAGCCCATACGCATAAAATGAGAGTCCCTCCCCCATTTTTACTATATACCCCGTAGTTATTACAAATTATTACAACTTGAATGAATCCAGAATAAATAACTAAACAAAATACATCAGAAATTAAAATTCCAACCAAGGAGAGCCTAATTCAGACTCCTAGTTTGATATATGGAATGAACCAACTTCCAAAGACCAGATTTTCCAAAGCCTTTCTCTTATTTGGTATGTATCAAAGTTCCAAGGAGTTTCATGAACTCCAGGCAATGCTTACACCCCAAATATCATTGTAGAATTATAGTGCAGTGTGGAAGGGTCAGTCCTTAAATGTCCAAGTTCAAAAGAAACTCAAGGTCCCAAGGCAAGGCTCATAGGAGGGGGCAGAACTTAGAGGCTAAGAGTAAGTGCAAGTGCAATAGAGGGGAATTAGGGAAAGCAATGGCTGGCTCTTGGTCATGCCCATCAATTAGGAGTGCTAGCACACCCCTGACCAACCTGTTAACCAAATTTGGGGAGTTAGGATCCATTGGGGATTAGGTGCAGACCTAAGCAGCTATTTAGCTGGTGGCAGGCCATGAACCCTAACTCAAACACATAGAAGGGAGTAGGGGTAGGGGGTTCACAATAGAAATAGGTGCAAGGAAAGGGCACACATAGTTAATATTGAACATAAACAATCAAGTAAACAAGAATGCTGAAACTATAACGTAAACACATAGAGGTGAAGCTGAAATCAAATCAGGACATACCAGTTTCAGGAGATAAAAAAAGAGAAGCAGTAGCCTTGTAAAAGACAAAGTGCAAACAAGAAGCAAGAATACTCTAAGTATCGTGATTGTCATTTTCGTGTACTCAATCGTGTGTGTTGTGTAAAAGAAAGTCATGTATTTATAGTGCAGAAAGCAACCAGAAACAAGGCAAGAAATAATTTTGAAAGCTGATTGCTAATCAATTACAGGAAAATCTCTCTTAATTAAGGGATTCAGATTCAAACGGGCATAACTAATTATGGAAATGAATTAATCAAACTCTTTTTAATGCAGTATAAGAGTGGTAAATACATAATAGTTATTTAAGGGCAAGTTTTTGACAATACACGGTTGTATAATTAAGGAAAGAGAATCAATTAATAGCCACGAAATTAGAAGTCCAAATACTTTGTGTGAATGAACCAAGTAAGAAAAGGTGAAGAAAAGGTTTTACTAAAGGAAAATAAGTAACAATCAATTAACCCAAAAAAAAAGATTCTGATTCAATCATAAGTTGGAAAGATTCAACATACACATATAAAAGAACGGTCACGCTAATCAGAAGAGTCCAGTATAGAAGAATTCAGAGTCATAAGAAAAGAGGTTCAAATTCAGTATATAGGTCCAAAGTGAGTTTGAGAGAGTCTAGGGCTCCGAATAGAACCCTAGTCCATCCACAAGACCAAACTCGCCAAAAACCCCAAATCCTAGGGTTTTTCAACTTGAATCAGATGCAGGGAAGACAAATAACTGAAACAAGCTCAGAGGTCAATTTCAGAGACTCGTGAGAAAACAAATAGGTAAAATAGCAGGTTCGAAACAAACATAGTGCAAAATTTGATTCGAAGCATAAAGAACATGTTTCAAGAAAATCTTGGAACTTAAACAAGTTCAGAAGACAAAGAGGCAGTATAAACTTAAGGAAACAGTAGATGAAACATGTCTAGAAAGCACTCAAACAAAGTCCAGAAGAAGGCAAATAAAGAACCAAGAGCTTAGTAGAAAATACAGTTAGAGGAACATAGGGGTACGTGAACACATAAGATAAACGTTTGAAAGCATGATATGGAAACTAGTAAAAGAAAGATCGGAGCTCAATAGAAAAACATGCGTAATAAGGCAAACATAAGAACATAAGAGAAAAACATGAGAGGTGGAAAAGAGAACATAAGAAAAATAGCATAGACAGATTCACACAAAGGAAAGAAGAAAAAGAGTTAGAGAAACATTTAGAAACTTTTCAGAAACCCTAAATCGACGAGGAGTAATTTTTTAAAGCAAAATTAGGGAAAACATTTCAAAACTCCGGTAAAGAACAAATATAAAACCGATCTAAGAAAACAATTAGAGAAAACCTCGAATAGCCGGAGTTTGAGAGGAACCCAAGAATGAGAAAGGCTTAGAAAGGGTCCGTTCTTGTGTCGGATGAGTTAAACCCATGCTCAAAATATCATTGTATGTGGGAGCGAAGCCGGCAAGGGCCATATAACCTTGGATTTGTAGAGATCTGAACAGGTACCTTCGAGGTCAGACCTTGGACCTCCGAATACCAGGTGTTTGAGAGCAGAGGGAGATGAGTCTAAGCCATCCATGGCCTGATAGGCCATGGATTCCGGTGAGACTGAGGTTGAAGACGGTGAGTGAAGCTAGGGTTTCGAGAGAGTTCGAGAGAATTTGAGAGTGTTTTGGGATTTCAGGGAGGCGGGACCGGTGAGAATAAGGGAATTAGGGTAGGTTGTTAGGTTTAATTAAAGAAGGGTGAATCCTGGCCGTTGATCTTGAGTGATCAACGGTCCGGGTTTAGACGGGTAGGTGGGGAACGGGTTGGGTCATTTAAACAGGTTAAGTAGGATTGGGCTGGTCCGGAATTAGGCTCAAAAATTGGTTTTCAAATTAGAGGGAATCAATTTGGCTAAAATTGAAATGGAATGGGGCTAGTATTTAAATAGCCATTTTTCCCTTATTATTTTATAAAATAATAAGATAATTTCTGGAAATAAATTGAAGTTACTAGATTAATTTGTAATATATATAATTATTAAAAAAATACTGGATACAATTTCATAATTATAAAATTCTATTAAACGTCAAAATAGGCTAAAATTGCAATTTAGTGCAATTTAGTTTTTAAAAAAATGCCAAATCAACTATATAAAAATGTGCAAAAAATTAGCTTAGATATATATTAGTATAAATATGAGAATACAATAACTAAATCAACAAAATGATAAATTTTGGGAATGATTTATTGATTTTATACTATTAAAATAGGGTAATAAATTAGTTTTAAAAACTTTTATAGACTGAAAAAATAATAAAACACTCGGTCATGCTCATATGTGCATACATATGTTATTTTGAAAATATATTTGCATAAAAAAATATACAGAAAAAATTAGGTATTAACATTTCTCACCCGATTCAATCCTTTTGGTGAGGTCTCGAGCATCTTCACTATGGCAGGGTCGGCCACAGACCCGTTATTGCTTGACCTTTTGAGTGCTCGCTCGGTAGGGGGAGCTGTCTCTAGCGCTGTCGTGATGGGAGTCTTTGGATGGCTTTGCAACTGAGCAGTGGCCAACTGTTGTGCCTGCAACATCTCAAAAATAAGATGAAGACCAACTCCCTGTTCTTCCTAGGCGGGGGTCTTTTGAGCTTTCTGATGGTCGCTGTGCCGTATGCTTCTATCGATGCGAGAAGTTTCGTTGACATGCTATGCGTTCTAAGAATACGTGTTTGCTAGAATTGGTCCGGGCACGTTATCGGGATTTTGCGGCGATGCTCCAGTGGCTGGAACAGGAACGCCATTTTCCCCGTGGTCTTCGAGGTTATCATTTTCGACTCTGTTTACTGAGCTAGACATTTTGACCTAAAATCAAAGGATCTTGGACAAGAAAAAGTATGAAAGATAATGTGCGTTTGTATAATAAAACCAACAAGAAAATAATCACTATTATTTTTAGCCCCACGGTGGGCGCCAGACTATTTACCATGAAAATAGTAACAACAATTAAATTTGTAAATGAGATTCTAAAAATACGTGATCTATTCTTGAGCTAGTTGATGCTAAAAATATAAAATATAATGAGGGAATGAGAGTTAAAACGGGGAAATACTTGAACCCGAAGGCTTACTTTCCGGACTTATTTTACCAAGGTGATATGGGCTAAAGGTGGAGTTGAGCAAACCAAGGAACCTGTCGCCCAGGCATAGGATTGGTCATTGAAGGGCCTTGGGGTCGACGTTTTGGTCGAGCTTGAGGTGTCGGGGGTAGTCAGGAATGGGATGACAATTAGAATATAATCAAGCAAGGCTCTTTATGGCAAATATCGAGTAATAAATGAAGAATAAATATGAAAGCGATAAATATTGGAATGGCCCCGGGCCAGTGAGAACAAGTAATTTAGAAAGAAGAGAGAGAGAGAGAGAGATATTATTGCACTTATGTAGAATAGTAGGAGCCTGCCTTACAGTAAGGGGGATCCCAAACTTAGTACAAGATACATTACGTGACAAAATAAATGAGACGGGACAACCGGCTAGCTTTATGACGTGTGCGTGGGCTGATATCGAATCGCTCGAATAGACCTGGTCGATCCCATAGGCATTCCTTGGGAAATTCCTACGTTCATCAAGACTTCGGCCAGCGTTATCCTTGGCAAGGCATCGATCGATCTTGAGGGAACTGACTGGCTCGAGGTCTGGAGCTTCCGAGATTACCCTCTGAAGCATTATGTCAAGGAGAAATCGGTCTCCCATATTCCATCGCACACAAGGTTAGCATCTTGTCTAACTTTGTGTGAGGAAAACTACCCCTTAGGGCTTGGGTTGACTGGTTATGTTATGTAGAAAACCCGAAAACGAGGTGATGAGTGTGTACATGGGCTTATATGTGGTATTTGACTGGTTTAGACTGTTAGGCTTCTTTCATTCATTTTATTGAAGTTGTTAGTACATGTTCTATCTTTTATTATCAACTTTACTCTTATATGCCTTAATTGAAGTTGTTACCTCTTTTATTGTCACATGTTTTACTTGCTTTAATTGTTCCTATGTTATTCCATGCACTCTATTATGTCATTTTGCATACATGAGCCATTTGACAATTCTTGTATTTATGCATCGATAAGATTTGAGATTTTGAGGTGTTGGATGCTCTCCGTTGTATTGGTAATTTTTTAATGTTCCATACGTTTCATATTTTTGTGTGTTACTATTTCGTGAATATTGGGTTTGATTTGTTTACGTTAATAAATTGATATTGCTGGGATCGGGTTACACGCCACAATATAATAGAAAGTGATATGATATGGAGAGATAATGACAGATGAAATGAAATATGTGTGATTAGGTTGTACGCCGCAATAGATTTTGTAATTAATGTGTGGGTTGGATTTCATGCCGCAACAGATTTATATGTTGTAATTGTTTTTGACAGTAGAGTTATCCTCTGTTCTGATTCTAATGGTACATTCTATGTTGGAACGGCTTATTGGTCGAACGGTTATCATTTTTCTTCAAATCATTTCAATTATATTTTGATCGTATTTGGTTGATTGTTGTAATTCTGGTACTTGAACAATAGTAACTTCTTGTGTGAGTCATACATTCTATATGATTCGTTGTGTTACCTTAATGTGCCAATCTATGCCTCCGTTGTTACTCGATGAATTTGTTGCGGGAAGCCATCATCTAATACTCTTTTGAGTTATCGATAATGTAATGGTTTTAAATAAATAAATTGTTAACCTTATTCGACTCTTAAGATAAAAACTCGTCATCTCACTCAGTATTTTGCTATATTCAAATTTTACCATGCCTGCTTTAAAGTTCTCAAATTAATTCATTAACCTATTTGGACTTAAATTGTTATCACACGTCATTTTAAATTATTCTACATTTGATTTGTTAACTAATCCGATATTTTATTTAATTTAAAAATATTGTTATACTTTACCTTATTTGGTGTCTAAACTTAACTCATTTTTCTAATTGATACTCTATTTCGTATAAATTGTACATTATTTTGTTTCACTTGATTTCTAAAACAAAACTCATTATCTCATTTCACGTTGTACTTTATTCGAAATTTTTTATATGCCTTATTTTATCTAAATAATCCTCTAGTACATTTAATCAAAAATTGACACTAATTCAACATACGTGGTAGTACGAGGACATTGTCGTGCGAAGGTGATTAATAATATGGGCACATGATACCATGTCATTTTGACTCTTGACTCAGGACTAGTAATTGTGATTATGCAGTGTGGAACCTCGGGGTCATTCTGGAGTAAAACATATGTTATAACGGTTGATTATTTGGTTGTCAGTTTTTTCTCTAAGTAGCCTCACCGGTACTATAACTGTGTTTTGATTTCTTGCCCAATTTTAACCCTTTTTACCCCTATTGCTATTGGTTGTTTTACTTTTCATTACTAATATTATATTTTTATTCCTTCCGTGATTAGCTTTACATTGATACATGTTCCTCTATTAGCTTTATATTAATACTTTTACAAGTTATTTGTCTAGTAGGGTCTTGACTTCTTCCTCGTCAATACTCCACCGAGGTTAGTCTTGATATTTATTGGGTACCGATTGTGGTGTACTCATACTATACTCCTGCATATTTCTGTGCAGATCCAGCTATCTCAGATCGTGCTGATCATTAGTTGACTGACTATGTGACGCGATGGAAACTTCAAGGTATACCTGCCACAGTGTTCGCAGGCCCCGAAGTCACCTTCTATTATCTTTAATTTCCATTGTTTACTATTATTCTGAGATAGTGATGAAATTGATATTCATAATTCTTCTCAGAAAAGCTTATAACTTGTGTCACATCTCTTTTTTTACTACACCCCGGAAGAGGGTATAATAAAAGAGAGTTTTTCTAATTAAAAGACAATCAAAACGAGATTTATTATTAAGATTCAGAGTCGCCACTTGGGAGATTTATGGTGTCCCAAGTCACCGGTTGAATCCCGAATCGAGGAAAAGATTGACTCTGTTTAACAGTCCGCGAACTGAAAATCCGAGTAAGGAATTCTGTTAACCCGGGAGAAGGTGTTAGGCATTCCCGGGTTCCGTGGTTCTAGAACGGTCGCTCAATTGTTATATTCGGCTTAATTATATAATTTTAAACAATTATGAACCTATGTGCAAATTTTAACTTTTTTAACCGCTTTTTATTTAATTGTTAAGAGTATTGCAATGCTGTTAAAATACGTCTTGAACCACGTCACATAAATGCGCCTGCAGTCTTCGACATATTTTAACATTATTGAGATTTGGATTTGGGTCACATAAATGCGCACCCGAGTTTAGGAAAGTAGATTATTAAAATACGCGCCTAAAGCAACTACTCATTTGCACTTTTCGAAGGTCACGAAATTTGCTAAATGGCACACCTCGATTTCTAAAAAACTACGGTGTTCATGATTAAGCATACGCTACTTTGAGATTCACTGCAAAGGCAAATGTTACGGAAATGGAGTTACATGGAAGACAAGAAATATTTTTGGTTATTTGAAGTGTTGACAAGTTAACTACATGCAGAAATATTTATAACCTACCACTACCGTATCTTTAAAATTCCAAGACATTTATCTATTATGCAAAAAATAAAATGGACAACTTTATTGATTCACGAAATCAGAACAAATTAAAATGGGGAATGAAAATACTCCCAAGGGAGCTTCTGTCCTTAATCAGCAAGAATGGAATAACATGTTATTTCCTCTAGGATAATTATGCAAGTAAACTGAGAAGATAGGCAGCTAATTAACAATTAAATCAGAAGAACTGGGAGAAAAAGAGATCTTAAACCAAAGACAATTGTAACTTTTATTTCCTGTTAATTGCTAACTTTATTATAATGACCAAATAAAAATAAGATCTTGTTCACTTGTTAAGTAGCCAAAACAGAATTCAATGACCACGATTCTTATATTTTTCTTCAGCCATTACGCATATCAAACTAAAAGCAATGGAAATTATTTATCAACTACCATGGAACAAATGGGTAAAACAAACTTCTCATAATGCATTAAACACAATAATAATAACCTAGAAAAGTAATGCTATACCAGTTTCAGGAACTTATTTGTAATCACCAATGCACACGCTAGAACTCACCGGAAAAAGACCTCAAGGTAGACCTCTTGGAACTCTCGTGAAACGGGAACAAGGCTCGGGCTCGGGTTGAGGAGGGCACATTTATTAACTGCTTTTGCTGGGTTTTAGAGCTTTAAATCATAGGAGTAGGGCCGATAAAATATGTTGCTATACTGAGGAGATTACAGTAGCTTGTTCGTTCATTATCGAGGGTGCAACTCCGGCGAAACAGTGATAGTAGAGGAGGACGAAGGCGAGGAAGGAGGAGCAGCAGCTGCTGGGATTTTTTTTTTTTTTTTTTGGGTTCGGATGTCCAAAGGTCGCTGGCGTTGAATGCAGAAAGAGAAGATCGCTGGAGGGGCTGGTCGTCTGGTTTTTCGTCGAAGAAAAAGAAATAGTGGGGAAGGGATCGTTTTCTGGCTGCTCGTGTATATCGACTATATATTGAACGTATATCAAGTGTATATCCAGTGTATACCCCGTCTCTCCCAGATTCCGTTTTTTTCTGTCGTCCTCTCTAGAAACCCCCTCCACTTTCCAGCAAGCTGCACTTTAAAACCATGAGTAAGCCCCCCACATGGGCAAAAAATGAAAACAAGTGATGGTGGAGCACTTTGCTAAGCACTACCCCTTGTTTTTGGGCAACTAGCCCATGTGCTTGAATTCAGCCCATGTGCACAGATGTGCATCCCAACTGCGTGTACTCCAGGCTGGCATTGCGCCCAGCCTTGCGTTTTGACACTACTCTGTGATCGAGACTTAAAATACTACCTTATTTATTAATTAATTTTACTTAAATAAAATTAAAATAAGATTGACCGTTAAAACAAGAATTATTTTTGGTATTTTTAAAGATTAAAAATGACTATAGAATATTAATGAAACTATTTATTTTTTATTTATTTTTTTAATTTTCGTTTTATTTTGTAATAAAATAAGGTAAAAGAGTAAAAATTTGTTGAAATGGCTACATTAAGCCTAAACTAAATATTTACATCCTAAAATGGGTAAAATTTCGAGAAGGGTCAAAAATCACATGTCAACAACTTGTATTACCTGTTTTGGGATTGTATGACTGATGTTGGTTCAACTATTTTATTTCAATTATTTACTAATGTTATATAGATAAGTTGGTAAATTCCTTTAATTCTCAGCATGTGTTAAGCTTACCTAGTCCTGTGACTAGGTTCCATCATGATTCTTAAGGTGAGATTTTTGGGCTGTGACAAGTTGGTATCAAATATCTTGGTTCATAGGTGCTACAAGTCTTAAACAAAGTTTGGTAAAGTCTTGCGGATCGGTATGGAGATGTCTGTACTTATAATCAAGGGGCTACAAAAATATTAGAATATTCCACTTCTTTCATTCCTTATCATGCGACATTGATTCAGCTTGAAGCACATATCCCATATTCCCTTGCATCAACTCGTATACAATATTGCGCACTCGATATTAGCTATGCACCGATGGTTTGTGATGTTGTGGATGGGCTATGAGGGGCCATGGATGCTCGATCTTTGTCTCAACATGTTCTCCAGACAGAGGACGGGGGGCTGTTGGTAGATCTTTCAGTTATTCACGTGTGTGATGCAGCGGATTTTTGTATTTGGTTGGTGAGTACGAGTTTAAGAGGATTTAATGATTGTTTTGTTATTGTGATCGTGGTAAGGTCATGGGAGAATGTTAGTTTGAGGCTAGTCGGTGTTATTAGAGGTTATGTGTTTTTATGGGACTTTTATTAAGTGGAAGGTACACATGATCATTCAACGCACTTGAGGAAGCGGGCTGGAATGTCACGAGGATGTATATGCGCTTAGTAGATAATTTAAGATATCTTATGATTGGTGCTATAAAAGATTATGAAGGTTGTTATTGTGGATCATAGGATGTTATGTCCATGGCTTTGCACCAAGTAGGGAGTCTACTTTCGACTATCAAATTGCCTGATCATGCGTTATATCAGTTTTGTTTGAGGTGTGTACGTGGTATTGAAGGATTCCACCTAATTCTATATTTATAAGATTTGAGATTTTTATGGGATAATGCTGGGAGTTGTGGTATTTCTGTATCATTATTATTTCTACATTTCAAGATAAGAGATTTTAGAGAAAAAACTTCAGATCCACAAAATGTCTATTCCGAGTGGGTATTTCGCTTGCTGCATTATTGGGTGCTTCATAGGAAATACAGTATTTTATAGGCTTTCGGACAAAGTGGTTCATGCTAGGATCTCCTGTAGTGAGCACTGCTTTAGAATCATAGCATACCAGTAGCGGGAAGAAGTGTTAACTTGAAGGAAAGCCAAGGAGGATTCAAAGAAATGAGTCAGCTTGATGGCGTTGGCTCAACATAGTAATAAAGGTTATTGGTTCATTTGGCGTGGTGATGATTTACCAGTATTTTTATGGAAATACTCTTAGGTTTGACTGTTAGCGTGACTTAGTTGAGTTGGGGAATTCAGTTATGATGGCTTGGTTGTGTGTGGACGAGTTCTGAAAAGTTCTTGACGGTGTCGACCATAGCTTGGGCCATATGTCTACTTCCGCCATAAGAAACATGTTGCGTGTTATGATTTTCTCTTGTTTAGGGTCATAAGTTCTAGATAGAAGGTGCATTTTTATATGTTTAGAGGAATGCCAACATTATGTGGTACCACTTAAGAAGGGTCCGCACTCCAGAGGGCGCATTGTGCTTTGATTGCGGATGCCTGACTGGAATTATGGTAATCGTTTGGTTGATTGACTACTGATATTCAGATTATTCAATATGGCATAGAATAATTATGGAAGGTATTTCTCGTGATATGATTATGTATGATGGATCTGTCAGTCATTTGAGTGGTGGAGTTGGGATGAAACGTGGAGATTCTTGTATTCTATGGGTTTGATGACAAGGAATGTTCCAGGAGGCAGATTGTTTCTTGGTTGCAGACGGTGAAGGTATGAGTTGACGAGTGATTGTACGTGTAATGGATAAGTTATTGTGGACTTTTTGGAGGTTATCTACCTATTTCAGGAGGGTCGTAATTGATTTGGAGGCCACGGGTAAGCCTAATTAGAATGTATATTACACACAAGGTCGAATTAGTTTTTTGTCACGACCCCAAATTTTCCTCTGTAAGATGACGTGATAGAACCTAGTCTCTAAGACTAGGTAAGCCTAACATACATGAAGAATTAACAGAAATAATAGTAAAACTCCCAATTAAACCAAAGCTTTCATAAAAGGGACTCCACAATACAACTAAATACAAGTCTCCGATCCAAGCTTAACTTACAGATGCCTAGGCTTGTATGAAGTACTTGGATCCGCAAAAAAAGATGTGTAGAAGCATAGTATGAGTACACCAAAAAGGTATCCAGTAAGTAGAAAGCCTAACCTGGATAGAATAGTGACGAGGTCAGGTTAAGACACCTACTGGAATAAACAAAGAAATAGAACAGGTATAGTAAAGTATAATAATGAACACAATGGAAATGATACAATGTAGAAATATAAAAAGAATAGCTACACTAAAATTAAGGCAATTAATACATCACATAAGAAACATATAATAAGAATGCCAAGGGAATGACGTAGAAACGTTCAAGTGATGTAGATTAAATATAGAAATAAGAATCACTACCGAGGAACCACCTCGTATTCTCGTTTCACAAATCAAATCACAATCTTTCCTTATATCACCACGGGAATGCATTTAGTTTTAAAAAAATTATTTTTTCCGAAATAGCTACCCGCGTTTTAGACCACCTTATCTCATTGCATGCATATCAACCTCAATCCTGATACCACCACATGCGTATCATAGCACAACATATTACAAATCGCACCTCAAGTGCCCAAAATCACAACTTGGCAAAGAAGTCAATAATAATAATTTTTCAACAATAAATAGCCCATGGCTCAACCAAAATATATACAAGAGTAGCAACCGGAAGTGAATATCTTAACAAGAATGGTAATTCAAAGATTTAAAACTTTGCCTCAATGTGAATCACGACTATTATAACTTCAACACAAAAATTCAATAACTTCAACTAAGCATGTAAAGGAAAATAACTAGTAAGAGATGAGACAAGTATTAACAATGTCAAGTGAAGCATGTGAATTTAGACTAACGATGATGGATAACACATGTTATGAAATCTTAATTGAACGTATGAAAGGAATCTACATAGCTTAAACTGGTAAATTACTATATTTAGCCCATGTACCCACTCGTCACCTTGCGTGCACGACTTTCACATATCACAATTAACACAAAATAACACCATTAGGTAACACTAAGGGGTAGTTACCCACACAAAGTTAGGTAAGACACTTACCTCAATACAGGTTAACTCAATCCAATAGTAAGTCTTTGCCGCGATTATCCAACTCTGAACTGGTTGAATCTAGCCAAAATAACCTTATACCACAAATACAAATCATAGGAAACTATTCCGAATAATAAAGTTGGAATTTGTAAAGAAAATCAAAAAGTCAACTCATAAAGTCAGCCTCGAGCTTGCGTCTTGAAACCCCACTAAACATAGAAAATACGAATACCCATTCGATAACGAGTCCAACCAAACAAAAAAACTCAATTCAGATCTCAAATCGACCTTCAAATCCTCAAAGTATAGTCTATGACGTTTTCACAGTTTTCCCCAATTCTTCTAACTCAAAACATTGATTAAATGGTAAAACCAATGATGGGTTCATGTAAAACAATCAAATCAAGGTTAGAATCACTTACCCCAATCAATTCCTTGAGAATCTCTTTAAAAATGCCAAAAACCGAGTTCTCTAGCTCAAAACATGAAAAATGGAACAAAATCCTAAATTTTGTAATTAAATACTACTGCTCAGTCATTGTTTTTCGCGATCCTATAAACACACTATCGATCACGGAGAAAAAATTCTCTCAGCTTAGAAAATCTCCTTCACGTGAGCTCAGTCCTGAACGCAATGGCCAGTCTTCCTCAGCTTATGCAACCACGTTCCAGGCCACGCAAACGCGAAGAACATCGCGTGCCTCCCTAATGCCTCTACTTCCTTATATGGGAACATGTTCCCAAGCTCGTGTTTGCAATGAACAAGCACCGCAACTTGCACGATCACATCCCAAACATCGCGAAAGCGAAGAGTAAAAATCCACTAGTCCCTAAGGGCTCTACACGATCGCACGAGAACCTTCGCAAATGCATAGAAGGAAACTAAAACTGAAAAACCAGCAGTCCTATTTCAAGAACAAATGGTCCAAACTCAATCCGAAAAATGCCCGGGGCCCCTGGGACCCTGTCCATGATGTATACAGCTAGAATCAGAGAGACCAATTTTAGGGTCATCATGGCATTCCATAGCTCGTTGCGAGAAGGTTCGAGGCACAGCTCTAGATTTGATGAACCAGAAGGCTCGGGGCATAGCTCAACCTCGGAGCAGTGCAAATCGGTGACTATGATGAATGAGTGGGAGATTCCCAATGCAAGTGGTTAGAGCTGACCAAGTCCAAAAATAATAGTACAATTCCGGACCATGGCATTAAATGGTTTTACCAACCTCATATCTTTGTAATAAATGCATATGTACTATGTTGGGATTCCCCCTCCTATATAAAGGGGACTCTTTCTATTTTTTTCACGGATGATATTCAACACAAGACCAAGAATATTCTCTACTATCTAACTCAAACATACTCTCCATTTATTATATTTCTTAAATTTATTATCTTGCTTACATTCATTGCGTTTCATTGATTATTCTTCATTTATTACTCATCATTGATCACAAAGAGCCATCGTCAAAGCTCTTAGAACGGTTAGTCCTTCTTCGGCCATTCGCAGCCTAACGTTTAGCTCGACCTCAAGGCCTCGTATAAGTCAGCTCGAGGTCTCGATTCTCAGCCACTCGGTTTGCTTGTCACAGTACCTTCAAGCTCATATCTTATTTCCTACCTCACACTTAGCATCTACTGCCAAACAAACTAGCATAAAAATAAATAACGTATTTTTAGAACCACAAAATCAAATCTAATTGCTATTATAATTTTCAAGGTAAACACATGATACAAACTCTCTCGAAGACTCAAGTCACATCAAGCAACACTAAAACAACGAATCACACATCAATTCAAGCCTAATGAACTTATGAACTTGTAACTTCTAAAACTAATGCTGAAATATACCAAATCAACTCCAATTGACCTTAAATTTTGCACAGAAGTCATAATTTACACAACAAACCTATTCTAACTATTCCAACCAAAATACGGATCTGATATTAATAAAGTCAATACCCGTCAAACTTCTCAACCTTCCAAATCTTTAAGTTTCTAACTTTCGCCAATTCAAGCCGAAAAAACCTACGGAACTCCAGATCAATATTCGGACAAGCTCCTAATTTTGAAATTACCATACAAAGCTATCAGAATTGTAAAAACTCCATTTCGGAGTCGTCTACAGAAAATTCAAACTCCAGACATTTCTTTCAACTTAAGCTTCAAACATTGGGAATAACTGTCCCATTTTAGTCCGAAACTCACCCGAACCAAAACCAAACACCCCGACAAGTCACATAATTATATTGTAATAGAGGAGGCAATAACTAAGGGAAATAGAGCTAAAATAATCAAAATGACTGGCCGGGTCGTTACATCCTCCCCCTCTTAAAACAAACGTTTGTCCTCGAACGAGTATAGATACATACTTGAAGTGATGAAAAGATATGGATAACAACTAAGTATATCATGCTCGGTCTCCCAACTTTCCTCCTCAATTAGTTGACCTCTACACTTAGCCTTTACTAAAGCAATGCTCTTTGACCTCAACTTTCGGACTTGCATGTCCAAGATAGCCACCGACTCCTCAACATAAGAAAAATCCTTGTCCAATTGGACTGAGCTAAAATCTAACATGTGGGACAGATCACCATGATACTTTTGGATCACAGAAACATGGAATATCGAATGAAACGCAAATAGAGTAGGTGTCAATGCAAGCTTGTAGGCCACCTCACAAATTCTATCAAGAATCTCAAAAGGTCCGATAGTTAGGGATCAACTTGCCCTTCTTCCCGAATATTATAACACCCTTCATGGGAGAAACCCGAAGCAAGACCCGCTTTCCAACCATGAATGAAACATCATAAACCTTCCAATCCACATAACTTTTTGATCTAGATTAGGCTGTATGAAGCCAATTTTGGATAAACTTAACCTTCTCCAAGGCATCTTGAATTAAATTCTTGCCTAGTAACTCACGCTTTCCCAGCTAAAACCAACCAACTTGGAAATGACACCGTCTCCCATATAGGGCCTTGAAAGAAGCCATAGTAATACTTGATTGGTAGCTGTGTTTTAAGGTAAACTCTACAAGCGACAAGATACCGGAATGCCATAAAGTCGGACAGCCTCACAAATATACACCTATGCCACCTGCTCTAAAGATTCGGTAGTCACCATCGGAATGAAACGAGTTGAGTTGGTCAACCAATCCACAATCACCCATACAGCGTCAAATTTCTTCTGAGTCTATGGGAGCCCAACAACGAAGTCCATGGTAACTTGCTCCTATTTTCACTCGAGATCTCAAGTCACTGAAGCAACCCAGTTGGCCTCTGGTGCTCATAATTCACTTGATGATAATTTAGGCACCAAGCTACATACTGCACTAATTCTTTACTATTCTCCTTTAAAAATAGTGCTGCTTCAAATCTTGGCACATCTTAGTGGAACCCGAATGAATGAAATACCACGAAATGTGGGCCTCCTGAAGACACGAAAACCATCCACATTGGGCACACATAACCGGACCTGCATCCGGAACACACCGTCATATCTGATAGAAACCGCTTTGGCATCGTCGTGCTATAACATGTACTTAAGTACAAGCAAATAGGGGTCATCATATTGACGCTCTCTGATGCGATCATATAAAGACAACCTAGAAACTACGCAAGCAAGGAACCGACTAGGCTCCAAAACATCCAATATGAAAAAACTGTTGGCCAAGGCCTAAAAATCCAATGCTAATAGCCTATTCACTACCACTAAATATGCTAAATTGCCTAAACTCTCCGTATTTTGACCTAAGGCGTCGGTCACCATGTTGGCCTTCCGGGGATGATATAAAATAGTGACATTATAGCCATTAAGCAACTCTAACCATATCCGCTGCTGCAAATGAAGATCATTTTGTTTGAACAGGTGTTGTAGACTCCAGTGGTCGGCATAGACCTCATAAGGAACACCGTACAAATAGTGCCACCAAATCTTCAAGGCATGAACAACAGCTGCTAATTCCATGTCATGGTCAAGATAATTCTTCTCACGAATCTTCAGCTACCAAAATGCTACGCAATCAACCTACCATCTTGCATCAACCGAGCTAAGGCCATCACGTGATGCATCATAGTACACAGTGTAAGAACCCAAACTCGTAGGCAATACCAATAATGGGGATATAGTCACAGCACTCTTGAGATTTTGAAAGCTATCCTCACACTCTTCAGTCCATATGAAAGGAGAACTCTTCTAGGTCAATCTTGTGAAAGGTGAGAAATAAATGATGTATGAAGTTAAATCAGAGGACTTGATTTCTCGCTATCGAACCATTTCGGAAGAATGCCTAGATACCTCAAGGAAGTGGAGCCACAACCTAGTCCCCTCTCTTAGGGCCCGACTCGAAGAAAATGAAGGCCGATGCTAGAGCAAAAGGGGAAGTTCCCAAGGCAAATGGCTAGGTCTGACAGAGCCAGCCTATCGAGGGCCTATGTTGAAGTGTCGCATCTAGCCATCCAATCCCCATACTTTACAATTAATGCATGTTGTACTATAGCCAGGTTCCCCTTCTCTATAAAGGGAACCCACACCACTTTGTAACGATCTGATGTTGCTCCCACTACTCTCCACAAGTGCAATAATCTCTCTCTCTCTCTCTCTCTCTCTCTCTCTCTCTCTCTCTTCTTTCTAAACTACTTGCTCTCACTGGCCCGTGGCCATTCTAATATTTATAGCTTTCTTACTTGCTCTTTGTTATATTACTTGATATTAGCCATAGAGAGCCTTATTTAATCATGTCTTAACTATTATTCTATTCTCGACTACCCCCGATACCTCGAGCGCGACCTAAACATCGACCCCGAGGCCCTTCACCTACCAGTCCTGTGCCAGGGCAATAGTTTCCTTGCCTCACTCAACTCCCTTTTAGCCTGTATCTTTTTGGCAAAACGAGCCCGTACATTAAGCCTTAAGGTTGAAGTATTGCCCTGTTTTAGCTCGCATTTCATCATTAAATTTTAGGTTTTTAGCATGAACTGCTCCAAAGAACTAGCTCGAGAATAGATCACGTATCTTTGAAATTCCATTTACAAGTTTAATTGTTGTTACCATTTTCAATATAAACAGTTTGGCGCCCATCGTGGGGCTAAAAATAATAGTGATTATTTTCTTGCTGGTTTTATTTCACAAAAGCAGGTTGTCTTTCATACTTTTTCTTGTCCAAGATCCTTTGCTTTCAGGTCAAAATGTCTGGCTCGGTAAATAAAGTCAAAAATGACAACCTCAAAAATAATGGGGAAAACAGCGTGCTCGTCCCGACCGCTGGAGCACCACCGCAGAATCCCGATAATGCATCAGGACTTCTAGTAGACACGGATTCACAGGACGCACAGCATGTCGATGAAACTTCTCACACCAACAAGAGCATACGGCACAATGAACGATAGGAAGCTCAAAAGACCCCTGCTCAAGAATCACAGGAAGTAACTCTTTTCTATATTTTTGAAATGTTGTAGGCACAATATTTGGCTACTGCTCTGTTGCAAAGCCACCCAGAGACTCCCAGCACAATAGCGCCGGAAATAGCTCCCCCCGCCAAATAAGTACAAGAGAGATCGAGCAACAATGGATTGGTAACCAACCCTAACATAACTAAGATGCTCAGGGATCTCTCCGAAAAGATCGAGTCAGGTTCGTGGAAGCTCATACGACAGTCATTCCCTAAAGAGGCATTCCCGGAATGCGTAGCATTGAAGTATGGAATGCTAGATCTCCCTAAGTGAAACATGATCTCGAATCCTAACGAGCGCATTACCGCCTATACGTACATGAGAAAGGGCGAGGACCTTCAAGATGATGAGTTCGAGCTCGTCTCGGTGAAGAGATTGACGGAAGCACTCTTGAAGGGAACTATGACATGGCATCGTGGCCTGGCACCTGGCCTCACAAACTCTTTTACCATACCAGTAGATTCTTCCTTAGAGGCATATGCTGATGCTATTGAAGCAACAACGAGAGAGCCCGACACATCCGAGGCCGAACAAAGAGAGAGTGGAACAACACGAGAAGTCGCATCTCACTCCCTGATAGAACGAATGAGATTGCCCACGATTTTGAGACGACTGAACGAATCAAGCCTAACGACTGAGGGCATTTCAAATGAAGCTTGATCAGATACCTAGCTGAGATCAGGTCGGATGGCCGTACCCAACACCAACCATGAATCAGCACCGTGGATGACCATCAGGGAGTCTCCTCGGGCTTAGTATACCCAAATAGGCTCCCATCAAAGAAGATAATTCAAAATAGAAGGAGATACCACTCATATGCCGCGGATAAGAGGAATGTCCCGAGACATAATCTGCCTCAAAATAATTGGGAAATGGCTCAAGGACAATATCCTTGAGGAATCTACAATGGCACCAGATTCGACGAGGCATGAACGGCACGGGCACCTCACCCATCAGAGTATGACTTCAGCATTACTATACCGAACATCGTGATCACCATAAGCGAAACTAGGGACACCAAACGATTCAGACCTGTCCTACTGAATCCACTTTAAAGAAACCATAATCTGGCATGGGAACCGTATGGCGCGCATGAACACGGGGTCAAAAGTGGCCACCAGCTCAGGAGGAGAATAGTCGTGCTACTCAATATAAATCGCCGCAGTGATCAGGCTCGAATTTAGCCCCAAGGAGGAGGGCAACTAGGAAGAGTGAATCAAGGGAACCGCGACGTATTTCCATAATAGTAGAGAAGCGGCAACACCCTCCAAGGACTCATAGAAATGGAAAGTAAAAACACTCGTTACTAGGAAAAGATGGCTTCGGGGATACATTCCTGAGGACATCCTCACATCCAGCAAATAAGCACTGGGAGTTCACCTCGGCCTCACACTGACGCACAGGTAACCTTCTCTCTAATTTGATCTATTTAAAATAAAATATGTGCTATTGAATTCGGGTGGTTCGATCAACACATCAATATTGTCGGGCCAAAACATGACCTCCACTTGAATCTTTAACAGATTCCAAATGGCGATCTTTGCAATAAACGGAAAGACCATTCTCCTAATACAACCGGTCTGAGCTTGGACTAGAACGCCGAGTCCTATACTGTCAAATAAGGTGTAAGGCAGGGACATCTTGCTCAGATGGCCGCGGGCACACCACCCAAAGATAGTGTCGACCCCATTTCGTCAAAAGAAGGAAGTCTAACACGAGTAGTGAAATTAGAACAGTCGACATGGTGCAGTACGCGAGGAAGGGAAATTCCTCAGCATGTGACGCATCCTCAGCATCGGTACCTCCACTCTCGAAAGGATCAAAGGGTAAGCAAACCACATCTTCATCCAATCTTGATTAATACATAGTGGAGGGCTGCACTAGGGCCCACACCTCGAAACAGTAAGGTCACATCAAATCTCGGATTATCGCCTACACATCCTGCGGTAAGGAAGAATTTCTTCGCTCCTTTTTAATTTTTTCACTAAGCTATGTGCAGATAATAGGCCTGGACATTCAGAAGTTCTAACTCCACTAGGAGATCCCAAGGCTTCGATAGAACCCATCGTGATCTTTCCCGTTAGTCGGATTTCTACCCCGAAGGAGGGTCTCGCCAGCAAGGTAAATAGCGGAGCAACGGACCCCCGGAGGGGAATCCGACAAGATCACAGGCCTTCTTCTACAATCAAGCTAGGAGCGGTGATCTTCTTTTAAAGGCACCATCCCCCCGAAAGGATCGGGGAATGACAGATCGAGTTTCAATAGAAAATCATATATCAAACCAAATGGTCCGAGGAGCCACGCCCGCACGAGCCGAGCTCATGATGCTGAAACAATGTGTATATTTACGCCAAGAAATAAAGAATATTATATTTCAACATGCTCAAGGCAAGGGCCCCTCCACCAAATGCATCCCAAGATACTCGGAGACTTAACGCCAATAATCCAACACTCGAACGACCCCAGGGTCGGAACTACGGGGTCATAAGGCCCCGACGAGGCAGCTCTGAACTTACGAATAGCGGCCTTCAAAGTCTAAGCAAATTTGATGACTCAGAGATTGTCGTTAATCGACATACACTAGAAAAAACAAAACTGTAAGACCCCGAGCAGGCAGACTCGACATAACTAGATCTAGTCCACATAGCAACAAAACTATAAGACCTCAATAGGTATGACGAACTGTAAGATCTCAACATGCATGGCAAACTGTAAGACCTCAACAGGCATGACAAACTGTAAGACCTCAACAGGTATGATAAAACTGTAAGACCACAACAGGCATGAAACTCACAATCCCGAAGTTTAGGCTATATGTCGCATTTGTAAGAATCACTAAAGGGCATACCCTCGGTGTAGCACCTAAACTATCACTCGGGATCAAAAATGGCTTCAACCAAACATATATGGCTACGGTCAAAATGGCTGATACAACCAAATTAACACGACTCGGGGACAACCAACCGTCACTAAAAAATTACAGGCCATTATTTCAAATATACTTTGGAAAGAACCGGTTAAAACAGTCTTCCCTCAACGGGCAAAAATGAGTTTCGACCATGTCAGCTCCAAATAACAAGGCTTTGACCTACTCAGCCTACAAGCTATGAACCTTCCGAGGTGCTCAAAACATCTCCGATAACGACATGAAATTGATGTTCCTCCGGAACCAACGATGGGACAGGAAAAATTATTTCAAAAGACCTTAACGAGCGGAAAAAAATCCTACAAAAAGCTTATAGGCAAAAGTGTAAGAGCCATCGTCACCAGCTAAACAATCCTCCGGGCCACACACTAAAACATCTCAACGACCAAAGAACGTAAGAGCCATTGTCGCCAGATTAAAAATTGACAACTTAAGGATTAAAATGAGCTCGAATCGTAAAACTATTTGGAGACCAAATCCAATATTGTTAACTATGCAAGCCTTCGGGCCACATATCACAAGGTCTTGATGGCCAAACAACAAAAGCACTACTGTCACCAACTTGAAAATCGAAGAACTTGAGGGTTAATGAAAGCTCAAGTCGTGACGCGACTCGGAGACTGAACCAAAAATAGTTGAAACAACAAACGATCGAGGGCGAAAAGCTATCTTCGTCCGCCCATGAAAGAATTTAAGGATCAAGTAAATCTCGAGTCGCAACACGACTTAGGGACTGGACTCAAAATAGTTGGAATGCAAGCGCCCAAAGGTGGGCGATAAAAGAAATCATCTTCCGCTTATGCAGGCACAAAAAAATTGAAGGTCAGGCAAGCTCCAGCCAATGCCTGACTCGGACTGTAAGCCTAAAATAGTTGGGCAAAGGGCGAAGGCCTCAATGCCTGCTCACATCGGAGATCGCACTTGAAAGCTTCCAGGCCTGCTTGATTAGCTCTAGACCTATGAGGATCCCGCCAAACATCGAAACCAGCCTTCCTGGTCAAAAGTAATACGGGAAAAGATACAAAGGAGGTAAAACATCAAGTTTTCTCTTATCTTACATAGGCAAGGGGCACAATTTCCATATACCAACATGGCCTACAAGTACTAATATAAAGCGAAAAAACAATAAAATCTACACTCTGCCCCGAAAAGCTACAGCCTGCCGAGTTTGCCCTCCATAATGTCAGCAAGAAGTGACCTAGCGTTATGCTCGTCTGCCTTAGCTCGAGCCGATTCCTCCGAGAGAATGAAGCCTCTTGTGCCGATCTACTCGAGTACCTCTCTTCGGGATATGCAACGAACATATTCCTCGATCCTCTTCTCCCGGTCGAGGGCCTGTTTCAGCTTGGCTTGGGCATGAGCAGCGTCTTTCATACGAATCACCATCTTTTGGTCAGCCTTGGTTTGCCTTAATGATGCTACGGTCCGGGCATCGATTATCTCGGCCCTAATCTTCAAGAGATCAGACTCGAGTTTCTTGATAATTTCTGCTTGAACCATAACATTTGCCTCGAGTCAAACGGAGTTGAACCTCTAGAGCGGGAACCTTGGCCGAGGTGCCTCTCTCCTTTAATGCTTGAGCTTGCACCTAAGCCCTTAGTTCGCCAAAAATACTCTTGACACAGTTAATATCACCCTTGAGGTACTAACAGGCCTCCGTCTTTTTCTGCATCTAATATCGGATAAAGGGGTTAACCTTAAGGTCAAAAAAGAGTGAAGCGTGTATGGAAGGCTACTTGCTCCATCAAATAGCTCTCGTAATTCAAGCTCGTGTACGCCTCATATCGCCAATGCAGCAACCAAACCTCCTTATCCTCGCTAAGAAGCCTAAGGGACTCAACCTCGTCTAAAATATTCCAAAGCCTGGCTCCTTGACAAAGTAGCCCAGACCTATGTCTATCACAAGCCTGCAAAAGGAAAGTTCGATATAGAAAGGAGGGCGCATAATATAGAAGAACGACACCTGAACTCACCATGAAGTGAAGGTGGCGGACTTCCTTGAAGTCGGAGCACACTCCTATTAATCCTTCCTCTTCGGCCCCAGGAGAACCAACCTCAGGAAAGGCATTTTCACCCAGAGGAGCCGTCGTCCGGGAATCAAGCACTGAAGGAACAGTAGGCTCTGACAATGCCCTATCATTGAAGATGCATGCCCGTTGAGCCCCATGAAAAGCTCTACGTACTGTGGGTGCAAATCCTGTTTATCGCCCTCATCCCTCAGCTCGAAGGTCGATGACTCTTTCTCCTCTTCAGAAGAGCGACATATCATCCCAATGAATTGCCTGGCACCTACAATGGCAAAACCAATACATAATAAAGAGAAAAATGTTATACCAAATATAAGAAGGCCAAGGAAAATACAGTGTGCACGCATACCTCGATATCTCGCTTCCTATCTGACGTGGGATGTAGCTTGCCACCTACACTTGTCGCAAGTCGAATGGGTCACCAACCTCTAGATCCAGCCAGGGAGATTGAGAACTTCGCCCGGCGTCCATGAATTTGTTGCAAAAAGGTAAAAGAAAAATTACTCAACTGATTTCCATTGTAAGCAAAATATAAGAAAGCACCAGACGCTCCACCACGTGCATAATTCCATCCCTCGGGAAATGGCAAAAGGTCCATAGGGATAATATTGACCATTCGGACCCGGACAAACCAACTGGACCATTCTCGATCCCCATATTTTTTGTCATCGATAACAAAGGGCGTGGATGAACGTGCCGTCAGGGTTAGTAGGACATGGTGATGAAAGGGATGATACAGCCTGACAAGGTGGCTGAGCGTGAATTCAAGTCCAGCCCTCTCCGCAAGGGACCTCATCATCAGCACCACTCGCCAAAAGGGAAGATGTATCTATGCAAAAGTAACATGATACTTCAAGCAAAAATTAAGTGTAACCCTATAATGGGGGCCAAATGCGAATAGATATAGATATACGCCCAAGAATCCATCAGAAGAGTCCGTGACACTCTCGTCTGGGGAAAGCACCTACAGCGTCACCCCCTCGCTCCACCCGCAGTATCTCCTCACTATCTCTAGATGTTTTTCTTTTATCAAATACATGGTCTTCAGAGTGAGCTCATGTGGATCTTGAGCGCCAAGAATGGCACTCCCCAATCCCTGCTGGGCCGGCCCCGAAGTAGTTGCCATAACTATGGTGAAATTGTGGGACTAGATCGAGAACGTGTGCCAATGTCTTTTGCGCCTGGAGAAATGAAGAACTCTATGCCAAGACTCAAGGAGTCGACCGTATTTCCTTAGTTTTGAAGTAGCATCAAACCTCGAGGATCCATACCATAAGAGAAGTCATATTTCGAAAAGCTTTCAACGCCATCACTCAACTCAAGACGGTACCAAATCTCATGGTTTCTTAGTCTATAAAGAGAAATAGGCATACGAAGCTCTGATCATGAAAGCTCCATGAAGGCTCGAGGCAGCGCCCGAGTACGAGCAATCCCTTAACGGGAATATAACCCTTATGATTTAGAAACCTATTTGCATTAAGTTCAAAAAGACAACCCCATGTACCAAAAGCCGACCTTCATTCAAAATATCAATTTTGAAGGCTTCGAAACTAAGCATACTATATCTATACAAGCCGAAGGGCCCGACAGCCCAAGCCATTCAGATTAATTTAGGCTCCATCCGAGGTATGGCAAAGGGCTCGAAAAGGAGCCATTCCAATTAGCAGAGGATCAGGAAGAACGCTCATATCTAAGTTAGGTATCAAGCGGTCAACAACAAAGGAAAACATTGAAAGGCCTTGAAGGGCACGAGAGCATACAAAAACAACTCAAGAATCGAAAGCAGCAGTCAATGAAGTATATTCATATTCATAAAAATCCATGTGTAACAGCCCTCGAGGGGCCCTTACTTATGATTACAAAAACCCACGAAGGTTCTCTACACAGAAGAAAAGAAGCGAAGGGGTACATATAAAGAAGGTCCAGGTCCTAGTCTAAGGGCTTGAAGATCTACCTCTACGTCAGCACCTCCAGATACCATCTTCCCCGAGCATATGACCTTACAAAAAATATCTCCCAAAGCACCCTCGGAATCCCTGACCTGACCTTCTAAAGTGATATTCCTAAAGGGATAAACCAAGGAGCGGGAAGGGACGAAAAAATGTCTTAGCCAGCTAAAGGTCGAGGACCCCTACTGGCCAAGAGAACCGCCAAGAGGTGGGGACCTGGCAAGCCTCGGCTTCACTCGCATGGCTACTTTAAATCCACTTCTTGGAGCATCAAGCTGTTCAAGGTACCAGCTCAGAGTAGAGCTCCACATCGAGCCGGAGTATGAAAGTGAGCAACGGTGCATAATCGGAGCCCTCTTTTGAGCAGCGACATGTAATATGAAGAGCTTTATACGAGCAAGAAAAGTTAGACCCCGTGTGTCATCGTCTCGGGCAAACAACAATAGCAACAGTGAACATAACATGGGCCATAGCAGTGATAGGAAGACATGGCCATGCTCGACAAAGGGAAGCCTCAGCAAGAAGATGTAATACAGCCTACGGGAGCTCTGCCAAATGGCCTTGAGGCCATGGGCCCCGAACATAACGTTCAAGGATAAAGAAAGATAAGAAAAAGAAAATGGGTAAATGAGCTAACGAAGATACTGGGATAGGAAAAACAATGCCAAGGCACCTCAATTTATAGGTGGTTATGACACGGTCATCAATGCTTTGAAAGATTGACCGGCAGATGCGATTACTGTATTCTTGTAAAACTGAATCTATGGCGGTACATGGACCTTGGAGAACGGGAATCGATAGTACATTGAATAAAGTTGAAATACACAAGTCCATGGGACACCCCGGGTGCCATAAAAACTCGTGCCAAAGGTTGCATCATTGGGGTGACATCGCCATAAGAAGCTCGATGAGTTAGTTGTCAGAATCATTTCCTATCGCTTCATTCTAGGAAACACGGAGACTATCTGTAAGAGGTGAAATTAGAGGACTTGATTTCTCGGTATCAAACCATTTAAGAAGAGTGCCTCCAGACCCCGAGGAGGTGGAGCCATGACCTAGTCCCCTACCTCGGGGCCCAACTTGAAGAAAATAAAGGTCGAGGCTAGAGCAGAAGGGGAAGGTTCCCAAGGCAAATGGCTAGGTCTGACAGAGCCGGCCTATCCAGGGCCTATGTCGAAGCGTCACTTCTGTCCATCCCATCCCCATACTTTACAACTAATGCATGTTATAGTATAGTCGGGTTCCCCTCCTATATAAATGGAACTTGCACCACTTTATAACGATCTGATGTTGCTCACATTATTCTCCACAAGTGCAATAATACCTCTCTCTCTCTCTTGTTTCTAAACTACTCTCGTTGGCCCGAGGCCATTCTAATATTTATAGCTTTCTTACTTGTTCTTCGTTATATTACTTGATATTGGCCATAGATATTACTTGATATCTTAACTATTATTCCATTCTCGACTACCCCCGATACCTCGAGCTCGACCTAAACGTTAACCCCGAGGCCCTTCACCGACCAGTCCTGCGCTCGGGAAATAGTTTCCTTGCCGCGCTCAACTCCCCTTTTAGCATGTATCTCCCTGGTAAAACAAGCCTGGATAGTAAGCCTTCAGGTTCAAGTATTACCCAGTTTTAGCTCGCATTTCATCTTTAAATTTTTAGCATCAACTGCTCCAAATAATTCGCTCGAGAATAGATCACGTATTTTTAGAATCCCATTTAGAAATTTAAATGTTGTTACCATTGTCACGGTACATGGATGAGAAACCCTCCGCAAAACGATGGTAATGCCCGGCCAAACCAAGAAAACTCTGGATCTTAGTAGCTAAAGACGGTCTGGGCCACTCTGCACTGCTTTGATCTTTTTTGGATATACCTTGATCCCCTCACTCTACATCACCTGACCCAAAAATGTCACTGAATCAAGCCAGAATTCACACTTTGAAATTTTGCATACAACTTCTTTTCTCTCAAGGTCTGGAGCATAATCCTTAAATGCTTCTCATGATCCTCCTGGTAGACGGAGTACACCAAGATGTTGTCAATAAACACGATGATGAATGAATAAAGATATGTATGGAATACATTGTTCATCAGGTGCATGAACGTTGTTGGGGTATTGGTCAGCCCAAATGACATCACAAGGAACTTATAGTGACCATACCCAGTCATAAAAGCAATCTTCGAAACTTTCAGATCTAAAAGGTTTCAGCTTGTGATACCCTGACCGCAAATCAATCTTTGAGAACACTCTCACATCTTATAGATGATCAAATAATTCATCAATTCGTGGCAATGGACATATGTTCTTCACTAACCGGTTGCACAAGTATAACCTCTTGGACTTGATCAACATGGACCCACTGCTCTGGTGTATGGGTGGTGGATTCTGAGATCCTCCCCCAGCTTGAGGTGTGACCAGTGCAAGTGGAATCAACTTCGCATGAGCTAGATTGCAAACATGCTCAAAAACTGTGTGAGTGTCTCTTGATGTGCAAGGGTACCAACAGGAAACATAAGTAACAACCCCCAAATGGAGCTACTGGTGGCTCTTCTGTCGTAGCTCCAGCAAGTGCTCTAGCTGTACCACGTGCCCTCCTTGGCCTCTGCCCCCTGCCTAACACAGCTCTAGCGGGTGCCGCAAGTGTCTAGTCATCAGATCCAATGGTCCATGTCCTCACCATCTTTGAGAGAATAGAAAGACAAAGTTTCAGAACTTCAAAGTCAACAAATTTATACCATAAGGAATCCAAGAATTTCCACATTTAGCCCATGTACCCACTCCTCACTTTGTGTCCGCAACTTTCACACACCAGAACAACACCAATCCTAAGGAGTAATTCCCCCACACAAAGTTAGCAAGGCACTTACCTCCAAACACGCTAACTCAATACACTAGTAAACCTTTTCTACGATTATCCATCTTCGAGCAGCTCGAATCTAGCCAAAATAACCTTCCACCATAAAAACAAATCATAGGAAGTTATTCCTAATAATAAAGTTGCATTTTAAAAGTTAATCAAGAATTCAACCCCGGGCTTGCATCTACGAACTCGATCAAACGTAGAAAATTTGAACACCCATTTGATAACGAGTCCAATCATTCAAAAACTACTCAATTCTGATCTCAAATCGACCTTCACATCATAAAAATATAGTATATGAAGTTTTCACACTTTGGCCAATTTTCATAACACAAAACACTAATTAAATTGTAAAAACAATGATGGGTTCATGTAAAATAATAAAATTCGAGTTAAAATCACTTACCCAAATCAACTCCATAAAAATCTCTTCAAAAACAGCCCAAAACCGAGGTCTCTATCTCAAAACATGAAAAATGGAACAAATCCCTTGATTTTGAAATAACATACTACTGCCTAGTCATTACCTTTTGCGATTGCAGAAACACACTCGCGATCGTTGAGAAGAAAGTCTCCCAACTCACAAAACCTCTTTTGTATGAGCTCAGTAGCGAAAGTAATGACTATCCTACCTCAGCTTACGCGATTGCGCTCTAGCCCACGCGAATGTGAAGAACATTGCATGCCTCCCCACTGGCTCTCCTTCCTTATACGCGAACACATTCCCAATGAACATGCACCCCAACTTGTGCGATCGTGTCCCATACTTCGCTAATACGAAGAGTAAAAATCCACCAGTACTTAAGAACTCTAACCGAGCGTGGGAAAGCCTTTGCAAATGCATCGAAGAAATCTTTTACAGAAAAACCAGCAGTCCTATTTCATGAACAAATGGTTTGAAATCTATTTGAAACATGCCCGGGGCTCCCGGTACCCTGTCTGAACATACCAATAAGTCCTAAAATATGATATGAACTCGCTCAAACCCTAAAAACACATAAAACAATACTAAAATCATGAATCGCACATCTTCTAACTTCTGAAACTAATCCAGGAACATACCAAACTAACTCTAATTGACCTAAGATTTTTCACACAAGTAATAATTTACACAATAGACCTATTCTAACTTTTGCAACAAAACTCTAAACCGAATATCAATAAAGTCAACCCTCGATCAAACTCCTCAACCTTCTAAACCTTTAACTTTCTAACTTTTGCCAATTTAAGACGAAATGACCTATGGACCTCTAACTCAATATTTAATCACCTAATTCCAAAATCACCATAGAGAGATATCAGAATCGTCAAAACTCCATTTCGGAGTCGTCTACACAAAAGTCAGACTCTGGTCAACTCTTTCAACTTAAGCTTCACACTTTGGGATTAAGTATCCTATTTTACTCTAAAACTCACTCGAACCAAAACAAAACATTCCGAAAAGTCACATCTCCACAATATAATAGAGAGGAGGAAATAAATAAGGGAAGGGGTCTAAAATACTCAAAAAGACCGGCTGGCTCATTACATTAACTCATGATACCTACTATTGGGGGTTATTTCATCCGTTAGAGTTGATATTATTCATGTTCCGATGTGTTCCATGAGTTACTCTCCTATGCAACAGAGAGTTTTGAGAATGTTGACTATTTGCACACATAATGCCGTACGATTTGGGCCTTGTGGTAGAATTCGAACGAGATGGATTTTAGGTGTTGTATGGTTTACTATGCTTGGTTATAGTTTTCCTATTTTTGGTACATTGTGTTATCCGTTTTGCAATAGTTATGGTCATACACTTCATGTGTTGTTTGTTCATATGCATATGGCTGTAGAGTGTGATCATCATGACTTGAGATGTCCCATGGGGACCGATATTTGGATAGGGTCACACATCGCAGTGGCATTATGTTAGGATATGAGCTTTTGTGTTTATTTTTTGTGTTTTGGTTTCTCCTTGTGTGATGGATTGATCGCGTTGCACTTTGAGGTGGTATATTTTGAGTGTGTGGTTGGTAATGTATAAAAACTATCAATAAACTACTGAATCATCTGAATAATGCAAGTGAGGAAATATGCCCAAATGACATATATATATATATATATATATATATATATAGACGAGCGAGCCTACAAGGCTACTACGAACAAATATTTATCAAAATAAAGGCTGACAAGGCCACACACTATCCAACTATACATTACTATCTATAGTCCTCTAACAGAGTATACAACTATATAAAGGACGGGACTAGGCCCTGTCATACCCATATATGTTTTAAAAAATATCGTACCAAAACCCAATAGCAGCTTTGGAACAAATGGAACACACCAACTCTCGCTGAGCAAGGTTCCTAAGTAGGGGGACCATCAACCTATCTACCTGCACCCGTGGCCATGAAACGCAGGCCCCAGCAATTCAATACAAATAATCTACCGAATATGTAAGACATAACTGGCAATATATAAAAACCATGAAAGGAACATTGAGTAAAGGACTCAACCTGTAAGTCTAAATAGTTATGGGAATCGTGAAACATTTATAATGTCATGCATATGCATATAAATGTCATATCATGCATACGTATATGCATACATAATATCTTCAAGCCTCTGAGGACGTCCTATCATATCATCTCGGTCTCAGTGCACGAAATCATGAATGTATACCAACTGATCAGGTGGTAGTGAGTATATAATGCCATAACTATTCCCCATACCCCGTATGAATAAATATAAGCGTATATCACGCCATCTGGTCATGGGTCTATGTACATGTATAAATAAATGCAATGCATAAGAAATAAGCGAATAAGATCTCTCGGGATGTCACAAGATCAATATGACTTTAGTTAATATTACGGAATAAACTTTATCAACTTACGTATCTTCTAAGACCCATGAACAGACGATATAATAAAAGGACATATGTAATTAGGAACATAGGCAACCCTAGTACTTCTAAGAATAGAGCCATTTGTGAAAGTTGCATGTTTGCTCATTTTGTTGTATCATAGGGATCTTGTCAAAAGGAAAGAAGGGATAGCATTATCATACCTTATAGAAATCTATCTAATAACAATGCTAATCCCAGATCACTGCACCTTAATCTACAACAACTGTAGTGAATATATTGTCAAGCTACGAATGACTCGCTCATTTATATAATGAAAGTAACATAATCTATAAGCAAAATGGACATCATTTCTCCTAATTTTACTGCTTCCTACTAGAGACACCACACAATATAATCAACTACTCAAAAACGTCCTAACTACAATTCGGGACATTCAATACAACAAAAGGCCCAAATATACCATAACACATCCAATCGACAAGGTATCGATTGGCCTGAAGTTGCAACCACGAGCAACTAACCCACTTTCCTACCACATGTGTCATTTATCCACACCCTTTATCCTTTCAAACTACATAAATAAGTAGCATAAGAAACCAACATGAGTGGACTACAAAATATTCCACTACAAGTGGAAGAAATCGTACTCACGGCATTCGATCACCGTCCCGTGGGTTTTAACTATTAGAAAATGAATTTATCAACCTTCCTTTAGATTTAAAATCTTAAATACATAAATTATTCATTATCATAACTGTGAAGTACTTTCCAAAACTCAAACTACAAAGAAAAAGAGAGGCAGTATAATGACACATACATCGTAGGGATCATTCTAATGTTATCGCTTATTGATTTCAGACTAGGTTTATTTTGGACTTAGACGTATGCCCCAAGTTAAATTCGGAGGTTCCTAAGTTGATGTGGCTAATTTTACAAAAAGTTGGCAATTTGAAGGGTTAGAAATATCCTACGTTTGACCATGGTTTGAATATTGGGTAAACGAACTCGGAATAAGGTTTTTATTGTTCCAATCAATTCTTATGATGATTTTGTACTTGTGCATATATTCGGTTTTGGTTTTGGAGGTTCCAAGAAGAATTCAATACTATTTGTTAAAAGTTAGCAATTTGAATAACTTAAAAGTTCATAAGTTTGACCAAAAGTTGACATTGATTTTATTGGACTCTGATTAGTGTTCCGGAACTTTAGATAGGCATATATAGTTGAATTGAACTTGTGTGCAAGGTTTGGAATTAATCCGAAGTGCTTAAGTGTGATTTGGACACTTTTTTGAAAGAATGAAGATTTAATAACCTAAGAGAAATTTTATTCAGTTTCAACCTCGATTATATGTTGTGATATTCTCGTGGGTGTTTTGAGGCTTAGGGATATGTCTTAACTATGTATTTATACTTGTTGGTATGATTGGATGATGTTCTGAGGGGCTCGGGTGTGTTTTGGATCATTGGTCGAGAAACTTGTTAAGTTTAGGATTTGGAGTTTTACCATGGTCAATATCGAGTCAACATGACCTCTTTTCGGTGTTTTGAGTGTGTGAGCATGCTTATCGTATATTTTATGATTGAAATGCATTTATGGTTTGTATCCGGGAGGTTCCGAAAGACTTTTGGGCGCGTAAAAGAAGATTTTTCTTATTGCTGGTTTTTTCTTCTTTTTTTTCCTGGTGTAAATAATTACAAAAAAATATCATTTATGTACTTGAAATTTTAAAACATAAAAAAATGGTATCTCTATCATTTTAAGGCAAAATGGGGGTGATTCAAGAGCCTATCTTTGGTGTAATCTCGCAAGGATCATGTTGGGCTTATCCAATGTGAGTTTTGGGATTATCTAGAGTATGATTCGGGCTTGGATATCTGCTGCACTTTTTCTTATTACCGAATTAACTTATTTTTCTCACAAGGTTTTGGAGCTTGATTTTGGAGGAAATTTTTACTATTTTGATTGGGATAAGTATTTTTTACTCGGATATATTTTTATTTTATGATTCCAGCCTCTATTTTTCTGTTTGATTAATGATTTGAATTGAAAAAATTGGGGGATTTTATTAAAAAATTTTGAAAATAGAAATTGATAATTTGAAGGCCTATTTGAGGTTGCAATTGTATGATTTTGGAATATCTATACTCATATCAGAATAGGTATTCAAAGTTTGTGAGTTTTGTCGTGTTACGGAATGCGAGCTGGGGTTGACTTTTTGATTTTAATTAAATATCTTCATTTTATTAATTGAAATTGATTTTTGTACATTGTTTGTCTATATTAAGTCATTTTTTGCAACATTTAGGTCGAGCAGAGGTGAAATTTAAAGGAATAGCTATTTTTGAGTGATGAATTAGCCTAATTGAGTAATATATCTTTCCTAGATTTGTGTGGAGAAAACTACCCCTTAGAACATGGGTTGATTGTAGTTTTTTAATGATGCGGAAGACGTGTACACGGGGTGACCATTGTGTACACGGACTTATATGTGGTATTTGACTGGTTTGGACTCTTAGGCTTCTTTCATGCATTTCTACTGAAGTTGTTAGTACATGTTTTATCTTTTATCATAAATTTAACTCTTACATTCCTTAAATGAAGTTGTTACCTCCTTTATTGTCACATGTTTTGCTTTCTTTAGTTGTTCTCACGTTACTTGGTGCACTATATTATGTCATCTCGCTTACGTGAGATGTTTGTCTATTCTTGTATTAATGCATCGATAAGGTTTGAGATTTCGAGGTATTGGATATTCTCCGTTATATTGGTCATTTTTTAATGGTCCATATATTTTATATTCTTTTGTGTTAATATTTCATGAATATTAGTCTTGGGTTTTTATGCTAATAACTTGATTTTGTTGGGATCGGATTGAATGCCACAATGAAATAGGAAATAATATTATATGAAGAAACAAGGATGGATAATATTATATACGTGGGATAGAGTTGCACGCACCAACAAATATTATTATTATTGATTGGTATCGGGTTGCACACTGTAACTAATTGATATGTTATAAGTATTTATGAGAGTAGAGTTATCTTTGATTGTGATTCTTATGGTACATTCTATGTTGGAACAACTTCTTGGCCAAACCGTTCTCGTTTTTCCTGAAATCATTTCATTTATATTTTGATTTGGTTGATTGTTGTTATTATGGTACTGGAACGATAATGACTTCTTGTGTGAGTCATGTATTCTGTGTGGTTTGTTATGTTACTTTAATGTGCCTATTTGTGCCTCCGTTGTTACTTGATGAATTGATTGTCAAGGTGAATTTATTACAGGGAGTCATCATCTCATATTCTATTGAGTTATCGACAATGTAACGGTATTAAATAAATAAATTGTCAACATGCTTTTCCTTATGTGATTCTTAAGATAAATACTCTTCATCTCACTGGGTATTTTACTATATTTAAATTGTATCATGCTTACTTTAAATAGTTCTCTAATTGAATTCATTAACCTATTTGATGATTTACTTCACTTAGACTGTTATTACCTTTTATTTTAAATGATTCTACATTTAGTTTGTTAACTTATTTGATGTTAGTCTTAAAATATTATTTTACCTTACCTTAGATGATTGCTAAACTAAACTCATTTTTCCAATTGATAATCCATTTAGTATAAATTGTACATTATTTTACTTACTTGATTTCCTAAACAAAACTCATTATCTCATTTGATGCTTTACTTTATTCAAAAAAAATTATATGACTTATTTTATCTAAATAATTCTCTCAAACATTTATTTGAAAATTGACACGGATTCAAAGTACATGGTAGCATGAGGACCTTTCCATGCAAAGGTGATAAATAATGTAGGCACGAGGTATCATGTGATTATGACCTATAACTTGGAACTCGTGATTTGATTATGTTGAGGTGATTTTGGAGCAAACCATGTATTATAACGGTAGATGATTTGGTTGTCATTTATTTTTTCTTAATGAGCCTCATGGAACTATAACTCTGTTTTGATTTATTTCTACATTATCACATGTTCACCCCTGTTTCTATTTGTTATTTTTACTTTTCATTACTAGCATTATATTGATAGTTGTGAGCACGTAATTTTTGCCCCGCGTGAATTACTCCTACAGATATTTTAGATTTAGGATTTTTCTTTGATTTAGGATTTAATTGCATAACTTTCATGTTTATTTGCATTTCTGTATGCATTTTCAATTTAGCATAATTCATATAAATACAAAAATACGCATTGCATTTGCATTTATGATTTAATTCTACATATTTTAGATTAATTAGTAATTAGGGTTTACAAAAAATACAAAAATCATAAAAATTGATTTATTTACTTTGTTTAATTTTAGCTTTGATTTTTGTTTAGTTTCCTTTAAATTAGTTTAATTAATTATGTTGATTATTAATGAGAGCTTAATATAATTGGGTAGGTTAATTTAGTTTATTTTAGAGTTAATTTGGATTTTTAGTTTTAATTTGAAAAGAAAAAGAAAAGAAAATCAAAAGAGAATTGATTTTTAATAAAAGAGACCCAATTTTGGGCTGACCCAAACCAAATTCCCGGCCCAATCGCCCAAATTCCCCCATTAACCCATCCAAAAAGCCATCTGACCCAGCCCAAACCCACTTCAATACCCGGTCCAGCACCCCTATAATCAAACGACCCCGTTTTGTGAAGATTCAATCTCAACCGTTGGATCATTGAGATCTAATAAATGATAACTGATGCCTCATTTAATATTTATATGTCGGAACAACCCCCTACCCCAAAAACTGTCTGTGACACACCCTTAGAAGCCCTAGAGTAACGCCAACTTAGACCACCATCCGCCGCCTGCCGAAAATCCCTCACGGTGGCAGTCGGTGGCCAATCTACACCAAAATCATACCCTTGAATCTCCTCCACTTCCTCATCCCAAATTCATACTCTAGTCCTCCCAAACCCCACTAGAAAGCTTCAAATTTTATAAACCCTACGCCGCCCTTATTTTCTCCTGTGGCGGTCCCACCACCAATCAACCCCAAACTAACACCAATGGACCAACAGACCTCCCTCATCCCAAATCCATCGTCCTCTTCCCTCAAATATCCCCTCGAGCTCCTCGAATATTGAATCCGAGATTCAAGCCTTAAGAGTTCAATCTGGAACCTGAACATGCAAGGTTTCTTCTCCAGTATTCACGAGTTTTAGGCCCAATTTTATCGCGAAATAATGTTATTTGCCTGTTCTTGAGAAAGAACATGCAATTGACATTATCTCGCAGTTTAAATTGGAAGGTCAGTCAAGTTCGAGTGTGAATTGGTAAGTTTCTATCTATCTTTATTTCCGTTTATGGTTTTTGGTTCATCTTGTCTTTCGTCTATCTCCTTTTCTTCTCCTTTTCTTTGGTTAAAACTTGACCAATTCTCTAATTATTCGAATTTTTTTCTTTTCCCTCTATTTCTTTTTCCAAAAAAAATATTTATCCTTGGCTTGTTGAATTTTTATTAATGTTAGGTTTCTGATTTTCTCTTGTTAGGTTAGCCTACTTAGTTTAATTTAATTAGGTTATTTTAATAAGCTCCATTAGTTACCTGCCTGTTTGTGATAATTAATTAGCTTAGTTTTTAATTTTTTGAATTTACTAAAGTTTTTCTTTTCACATGCACCGGACTCCTGATTTGGGTTTGGGTCACTTTGGTTGCTTGGTCTTTGAGATTAGCTTAGACCGCACTCCAGGAGGTTTGTGTTTGGTTTGAATTTGAGCCCAAGTTTATTTGAACCATTAGAGTCCTTTGGACTCATAACCCATACCCATTTGGGTTTTTTAAATAATAATAGAGGGGTTCAGGGGTAAATACAGGGATAATTGGGAGTAATATGGGTAATTTAATTAGAGAATCTTACAGTAACAGAAATAGGAACCCTCTAGAAGCTTCTAGTGTGGGGTTTTAATTTAAATTTCGGGTTGTGGGTAGTATAACTTAGAAAACAAGTCATAATTCTAGGGAGTCCTAAGGAAAAGCATAATTTAAAAAGGACCTAAGGGGTAAAAAAATTAATCTGCAGGGTTGCCCTAATTGCTTGCCTATAAAGGCATGCCATCCTTGTTTTGCAAGGTAGATTTTAGAGCCTACAAAATTTAAGAGTTGAAAATACATCAGATTTTAGAGAGCTAAAAGGGCTAAAAAAAGCTGAAAATACAGAGAATTCAAGAGCTAAAAATTCTGCAATGTTGAGCGACCTAACAGCTAGAAATCCAACAAAAAATGAGAGAAAAGCTACTGTTCCATTAGGTTTTCACTGATTTCATCCCTTTCCAACTTCTGAAAATTGCTTAATTTCATCAGAGTGGAAATGATTTGGATCTATTCATCAAGAGCTTTAGTTTAAAGTTGGATGGTCTATTTGGTTGTTCATCTTTTTTTAAAACTTGGATTATTCCTAGGTTGGAGTTGTTTTGGCTAGCTGACTACTGCTGATTCCTGCTTATTGTCTCACTCCTGCTTATTTTCTTTGTCCAATTTCCAGGTATTCTTCGATTCTCTAGAAGATGATATACAAACATACAAGCTGTAATTGCCTGAAGTTTTTTCATGAAAGAATGACTGTTTTCCCTTTAATCTTCAATGTCAATTGTCTACTTAAAATTTCAGAAGTCAGTATTTTAGTGTAATGGTGTTTAGCCTAGTCTGTTCATCCTAGTGTACTAGTAGTATTTTGGGATTCATGCTGCTCTTTCATTTTGTTGGAAACTTGTGGATTGATAGTTTGTTTGAACATTGAGGGACTATGTATATGGACAACTGTTTAATAAATATTTACTTGTTTGGTATGCATTTATGTGATTAACTCCAGTTTTGATCTCTAGTTTTGCACTTTTGCTTAAAAGTTAGGGTGCCTTCTTTGTTCAATTAGGCTTGTACACTTGCATAGAACTGATGTTTGCTTTATCAAAAGATGTAAAGTCTTAGCTGTAAGTTAGAAATAGAAAGGCATGGTTTATTGTAGCATAAGTCTAAAAAATGACTAAGTGTGTTTACATGTTTAGTCCTTATGCTATTTCATAAAATCATACTTATTGCTTCATATAGTTTAAGTTAATACTGGAATTTCTTGGTTGTTTTGAAGAGCTAGTTAACAGGTCAATTTTAAGTACAACAAATCAACGAGCCCTTGATTCAAGAGTATTTAATTTAAGTTGATAATTTGTTATCCATATTTTAAAATAATTGTAAATTTGGAAACCAAGTATATGTACAGGTTCGGACCAAATGGGTCATAAGCATTATTTTGGTCTTTGGCTAATTACTGATCGATATGAGATCTGTGTGGATCCCAATTTATTGGGTTGGCCTGTGAGTTGAGTAGCAGACTCGAGTTAAGGATCTTGCCCATATTGGGAAGCCATCCTTGTTCGATTTTGGGATCACTCTTGGGCCCAGGCGTGTTCAAATTTAGCTTGATTTTGGTTTAGTCAGTTTGTGTTATTATTCAAATCTTTCAATCTCACGTTTATGTGCTGAAATTAATTTATTTTGCATTATAATGTTCTGGGCATGAACCCGTTGGATAACAACAATTGGGCCAAGCACTGGCCCAGTTATAACCATTATCTTGATTCGAATTTGAGCCTGGTCTTAGGCCCAAGCTTGACCGTCTCTTTGAATGCGATCTAAGCTTGATCTTGGGTGCCCAAACCTGCTGCTCCTTTTAAATGTTATTTCTTTCCCATTGGGCTGCTAGTCTATTGGTGCTGGGCCTAGCCCCTCTTGTTAAAATAATCAGCTTTTCACATAAAAATTAATTAGAATTTTAGCTATAGTTAGTGTTAATTGTTTAAGTCCTTTAATTAGATTGGAAGTGAATCATAGTATACAATAATAGTTCATGACTTTCCAAGCTTTAGTTCAAATATCCTTTAAAAATGGAATTGAGGTGCGTCGTGCCAAATAAAATTATAAAATTGTGTGGCCCTCATTTAATTATTTCTTTTAAAGTCCTTAGAATTTAAGGCGTGCCATTTAGCAAATTTTTCATGGCCCTTGCAAAGCTAAAAACGCATTAGTTGCTTTAGGCGCGTCCTTTAATAATATTACCTTCTTAAACTTGAGTGTGCATTTTATGTGACCCAAATCCAAATCCTAAAACGTTGAATAAAATATGTCTCGGATTGCGGGTGCATTTCATGTGACGCGATCCAAAAATATATTTTAGACGACGTTTAATTTTCCTTAAAATTAATTAAAAGCGGTAAATAATTTAAAATTGCACTATAGGTTGAAACATGTATTAAAATCTGATAATAGGCTAATTATAGTAGTTTAAGTGACCGTGATCAAACCACAGAATCCGGGTGTGCCCAACACCTTCCCCCGGGTTAACAGAATTTCTTGTTCGCAGACTTCACATGGAAAGTCGAAATTTTCCTCGATTTGGGATTCAAAATATGCCGGTGACTTGGGACACCAAAAACTATCCCAAGTGGCGACTCTAAATAAAAAATGAATAAATAATCCCATTTCGAATAATGCCACTTAAATTTGAAAAACTCCCTTATATACTATCCTTCAAGGTAGTGTGTAAAAAAGGAGGTGTGACAGTTCTAGCGACTCTGTTGGGAATCCAAACCCAAAACTTCGGTTCAGGGTTCAAGAATTCGAGCTTAGAATAGCTGTTACGATTGGCTTTATTTATTATCTGATTTTCCTACATGTTTGATGCTCAATGTATTAAATGCTTCACCGCTTTGATATCTGGTGAATTGTATATATAAACTGCTACGAAACCCTTCCTCTCTCCGAGTCTTCTACATCATGGAGACGGGTGCACCTCGTGTGACTTCTCTTCTGTTTAGAGTCTTATCCTATTTTAGAACGAGGTTCGGGCAAGTTGCTATGCCAGCAAAGCTTCTGTATTCCCAGTATGCTGCTCCCCCCCCCCCTCCGGCTCGAGTTGTCCGCTCGGGTGAGCCAGGTCTAGAACAATAAACTCAGGATTTAAACCTAGTATAACAAAGCCTCATGTCGGATCCCTAGTAGGAATGTTTGTTTGCATCACGTATATTTGACTAAGGGGACTCAACACAGGGGTTGGGTCCGTCTAGGACAGGTGACCTGAAATGAAAAGACCATCCTGATGTATCTTACTTGCTACTTGTGCATTTATTTGCTTTGGATTTGAATGTTCACCGGCTTATAAATAATGGGAGAGACTTGAAAAGAGAATAGCAATGTTAGGGTAATTACCTATTTTGAAAAACCAATACTCTAATGGTACTAAAACTTTGCCGGATTTTTGCTAAAATAAAAGAAAAAGAAAGGTTTTTGTTTTAAAAAAATAGTTGGTTTTGTCAAATCTGCTGGAATTACGCCAGTTTGATTCTCACCGGATGTGGGATACGTAGGCAACCTCATCGGGTCCAACTTTCCCTTTTTCAAAAATAGCCCAAAAATAACAAAATTTTAATTTTTTATCACAAATAAATCGGGTGATGTCATTCTTATTTTAAAATAAGCCGAATATCCCCAAAGGGGCGCCGGAAGGCTTTTTTTGCAAGAACAACCACTTTGGGTCATTTTTAACAGTTAGCAGGCACAACCTTAAAATTTTCTTCCTCGAAGTGCTAAAAGGACATGTCTGCAAAGACGGGGTTTTGTTTTTGAAATAAACGTTTATGAAAAATTGAAAATTCCCCAAAATTGTTTCCTTACTTTTTGTATTTATTTTTTCTTGAACTATGTAATGATCTGATTCACGCAGCGTCATGATAAGTAGGCAATCCTCATCGGATCCGGTCATATTTTGTAAATAGCTCCAATAAGAAAAGAAAATGAAAAAAAAAGAAAGAAAAATAAGAAAAATAAGAGAAAAAGGCAAAAGAAAGGAAAAGCAAGAAAATAGAGTGGAAATCGAAGGAAGAAAAATGGGAAAGAATAAGAAAGACGAGATGAAGTATGCAACCGTTGCAAAATATGTAGAAACCCATTTAACTGTATAGGTGCATCATACCCCAACGTGCGATTATCTATAGGTTATTTGTCTCAAACTAACCGTTTGCTGCTGTCATCCAGTCCAGGTTTTATAGAAACGGTGGTTGGATTTTTATGGTAAACTAGTTTCACATCCATACTTTACTAGATCAAAGGGGAGTATCGGAATGTCTTCAGAAATGACCTTGCCAGCGGTTCCCATCACAGATGATAGCCCCATCTAGGGCATCCCAACCTCAGAATCTGCAGCGGCTGAAGAGAACAGGATCTTACATCTTCGAGTCATGGAAATGTAGGATGCTTGGGCGAATGGAAGAGAGCCGCTGAGTGCAATCCTGGGATTCCCCAAACTGTTTGCTAGATCAGGGGGTACTTCTAATGTTCCAATCAATCATCCAAAAACCCCACTGTGACAGCCCACCATATCAGCTCATTTCGTGGGAACACCTTCTGAGGTTCTCCCCCAGGTGTTCATGTCCGGAGCGGCCTCCAATATCTTCACCGCTCCCCCATGCTCAGCCACAACACAGCCTGCATTGCCTAGGCCCATTTTTTATTCTTCAGCCTTGACATTCGAAACACCTACCTTACAAATGGAGCTTCCTTAGTTCCCCACTTATACTTATCCTCAGCCGCCTTAATTTTAGTTCACTGCGGGACAGGAAAAGACACCCAAAACTCCCGAACAGGAAGAAATTGCAAGGAGGATGAGAAGCTTGGAGCAGAACCTCAAGAACATACAGGGTCTGAGTGGGTAGAAAAGTGTGTCCTATGCTGATCTATGCATATTCCCTCACATGCACTTGCCTCTGGGATTCAAGATTCCAAAGTTTGAAAAGTACGATGGACATGGTAATCCTATTGCTTATCTTAAGAAATACTACAATCAGTTACGAGGAGCCGGAGGAAGGGAAGAATTACTCATGGCTTATTTTGGAGAAAGTCTGGTTGGTATTGTCTCCGAGTGGTAAATGGATCAAGATATATCTTATTGGCACGTCTGGGATGACCTCGCTAGATACTTTGTCAGACAATTCCTGTACAATAGACATTGTTCAACATAGAAACTCGTTGGCAAACTTGAAAAAGAAGTCCTGGAAGAGCTTCCGGGAGTACGCAATCAAATGGAGTGAGCAAGCATCTAGAGTAAAGCCTCCGATGGACGAGGTCGAAATGGTCACAGTGATCCTCCAAGCTCAGGAAGCCGACTACTTCCAAAATATGATGTCAGCTATGGGTAAACCGTTCACAGAAGCTATCAAAATCGGTGAAATGGTGGAAAATAGATTGAGAACAGGCAGAATTCTAAGCCAATCTGCTATTACAGCAACCTCAACAATCCATTCAGGGCGGGTCTGGAGGAGTAGCAAAGGGCAAGAAGAAAGAAGAAACGTCCATGGCAGCATCAGGTGCAAGAAGACACCGTGCTCCCAGATCTATGTTCCTAGAAAGAACCCCACAACATTATTTCCCTCACCAAGACATGGCCTATGCTCCTCAGTCGTACGCGGTCATAAATGCTCAACCTTACGTCCGGCCTCAGCAACAAGCCAACAGGAACCAAGCTCTATTTCCAAGAAATCAACCTCCTTACCAAAACCACTACAACCCCCATCCTCCACAAAATAACTTTCTTCCTCATGAACCACCCAGGAGGCCAAATTTTACACCAATCGTGAATCCTACTCCAGTCTATTTCCAAATCTTGTCCAAATGGGTCTGCTGAAGCCCGTACCTCCAAATAGGCAAAACCCAGAATCACCCTCCTATCAACGGGGCGCCCGATGCGCTTATCACTTAGGAGCTGAGGGGCATGGTACAGAAAACTGTTGGGTTTTGAAAAGTGCCGCGAAGGATTTGATAGAACAGAGGAAGATAGTGTTAAGGGATGAGGATATCCCCAATATGACCAACAACCCACTACCGACTCACAACAACGGACCGATAATCGGAATGATCTGTGAAGATAAGGAATTTGACCCGGCATTGAAGGCCATAATTGCTATTGCTGATGTGGACAGAAAACCAAAAGCTTCCCCGAAGCAAGATGAAGGGGAGAGAAAGAACAAAGCCACACATTCCAAATCAGAAAAAATTAAAGCAGGAACTGGGGCAGCACCCGCCAAAGATGTTGTTCTCTATGTCCCTCGGGGCCGCAAGGAAAAGCAGATGACTTTGAGTCCTCCCATGAGATTTAAACTGAACAAGGCGACCAAAATGTAGGTGCCCAAGGGAGCTTATGTGGTGCGGGGGCCAGTTAATCCACCAAGGCTGAGTGAGCCCGTGGTTATTGGCCACGCACCACAGAAGCCCATGACAGATCCTTCCGCGGTGCCTTAGAACTACCGTAGAACACTGGTGACGTATAAGGGCAAAGAAATCTCAGGAGAGGTTCAAGAAAATCACCCTACGGAAAATTAATCTAATTTGGAAGAAGTGAACAACTCCACCAGGAAGTGCTTCCCAGCTAAAAAACCCGTGAGTGCCAAAGAGGCGGAAGCTTTCTTTCAAAAAAATGAAGATGGCGGATTATGAAGTGGTTGACCAGCTTCGAAAGTTTCCTGAACAAGTCTCCTTGCTATCTTTGTTAATGAAATCCCCCGAATACCGGAAGGTACTAATCAAGATCCTCAATGAGACATACGTGCCAGCCGAGACTTCTGTGGAGCAATTAGAAAGAATGATGGAAAGATTTTTCGCTATCAACCAGATTTCATTCAGCAAAAATGACTTGCCTCCGAAAGGTGCTGCACATAATAAAGCCCTGCACTTAAATATCAAATGTGAAGGATACTATGTGAAAAGGGTTATGGTGGATGGAGGTTCTGGGGTGGACATCTGCCCACTCTCAACAGTACATCGCATGGAAGTTGGGACTGAAAGGATTCATCCCAACAATGTCTGCGTACGAGCTTTCGATGGTATCAAAAGGGACACGATTTGAGAGATCGATCTAATTATAACCATAGGCCCATTGGACTTTGAGGTAACTTTCCAAGTTCGAGACATGGACACATCCTACAACTTTTCTCTAGGAAGACCATGGATCCACGCAACAGGGGCTGTACCTTCCACTCTTCATCAAATGGTAAAATTTGAGTATGAAGATCAAGAAATCATGGTCCATGGTGAGTACGAGCAATCAATTTATCGGGACCCGCCAGTCCCATGTCTTGAAGCGAGAGAAGGCAGCGAGCACATAGTTTACCATGCCTTTGAAGTTGTGATGGCAGACTAGTACGAAGAGGGAAACCCTTGCCCGCAACCCTTCCTTTCCAATGCATCAATTATGGTGGCTAAAGAAATGATACGACATGGTTTTAAACTAGGGAAAGGACTTGGGAAGTCCTTGTAAGGAATAGACGAACCAATTACCCTTCCTTCCACTGAGAAGTTTTTCGGGATAGGCTTCCAACCTACTCCAGATGACATAAAATGGGCGGACGACAGAAAGAATGATGGATGGGTTTTGCCTCAACCAATGCCACATTTGTACGAGACCTTTGTCAAGCCAAAGTACAATGAAGAAGGGGATGGTGAGGCCTTTACCGCTGAAGAGATCGAAGAAATATGTGGGGCAATACGGAAGATACTATATGAAACCCACATGGTACAGCCAGGAGAGGGCTCAAGCACTACTGAGGTGCTATATATGGGACCAAATGCCAAGATGCAGAATTGGAAGGCTACGCCATTCCTAATAACGTGGGAGTCCCGATAGACCTTTCCTGCCACTTTTTCTGCATCGCGAGTTATTCCAGGGTGTAACTCGGATGTTTTCTTTACTTTATTGTCTTTTAATTTCCAAAATGTAAACCCTATTATCTTCAAATTCCAAGAAATTAAATTAATATATCATCATTTATCTTTTTTTTATTCTTTCTGATTTTGCTATTTTTCTCTTTTATTTCTTCTTTCAGTTCTAATAATGCGGCTTTAAATAACATGACATGCTTGCGGACTCCATATACAGATCCAAACACGCTTTCTAATCGTGAAATAAGGAACCAAGAACCGGAATATGATGAAGAAGAGTCTTTTAGGGAAATAAATTGAGAATTGGAACAATTTGAGAATAAACTAAGCCAAACTTAAATGATACCGAGTCGGTTAACTTAGGAAGTTCTGAAGAAATTAGGGAAACCAACATAAGCATTCACACGTACGAGAAAACCCGGGATGCAATAATTCAACTCCTATTTGAGTTCAAAGATGTGTTTGCTTGGTCGTATGACGACATGCCAGGGCTCAGTGTTGACCTGGTGGTTCATAAGTTGCCAACTTACCACGATTGCCATCCAGTCCAGCAAAAGCAAAGAAAGTTTAAAACTGACATCAGTGACAAGATCAAAGAAGAAGTCACGAAATAGTTGAAAGCAGGGGTAATCCGAGTGGTCAGGTATACTACATGGTTGGCTAATGTAGTCCCAGTTCCAAAGAAAGACGGGAAGACACGGGTGTGTGTGGGTTACTGAGATTTAAACAAGGCAAGTCCCAAAGACAACTTTCCTTTGCCCAACATCCACATCCTTGTTGATAACTACGCCAAGAATGAGATACATTCCTTCGTGGATTGTTACGCAAGATATGACCAGGTGTTGATGGATGAAGATGACGCAGAGAAAATAGCCTTTAACACACCCTGGGGTACATACTGTTACCGAGTCATGCCGTTTGGTCTGAAGAATGCTGGGGCGACCTACATGAGGGCCATTACTGCAATTTTCCATGATATGATGCATCAAGAGATAGAGGTGTATGTGGATGACGTACTTATCAAGTCCAAAACCAAGGATGACCATGTCCGAGATTTGAGAAAATTCTTTGAGCGGTTGTGCAAATATGATTTAAAGCTGAACCCAGCCAAATGTGCGTTCGGAGTCCCATCCGGAAAACTTTTGGGCTTCATAGTCAACCGGAGAGGTATCGAGTTAGATCCAATAATAATAAAATCTGTCCGGGATTTGCCTCCTCTGAGAACCAAGAAAGATGTGATGAGCTTGTTGGGAAGATTAAACTATATTAGCCGGTTCATTGCTCAGTTGACATCCATATGTGAGCCCATATTCAAATTGCTGAATAAAGATGCAGCAGTCAAATGGATGGATAAATGTCAAGAAGCTTTTGATAAGATCAAGGAATATCTTTCAAATCCGCCGATTTTGGTCCCACAAGAACTAGGGAGGCCTCTTTTCTTGTACCTGACAGTCTTGGAGAATTCTTTCGCCTGTGTCCTCGGGCAACATGATGTAACCGGGAAGAAATAACAGGCAATCTACTACCTGAGCAAGAAGTTTACCAGCTATGAAGCTAAGTATACTTTATTGGAGAGAACTTGTTGTGCCTTAACTTGGGTCGGTCAAAAGCTGAGACATTATCTGCAAGCCTACACCACCTACCTCATAACCAAGTTAGATCCTTTGAAATACATATTCCAAAAACTGATGCCCACAGGGACATTAGCAAAATGGCAGATTCCGCTCACGGAATTTGACATAGTCTATGTCACTCGCACAGCAATGAAAGCCCAGGCGTTGGCAGATCATTTGGCTGAAAACCCAGTTGATGATGAATACCAACCGCTGAGCACTTACTTCCCAGACGAAGAGGTAAATTCAATAGAAACAATCTCCGAAGACACCCATGCTTGGAAAATGTTCTTTGATGGGGCGGTAAACGCAAAAGGTGTTGGAATTGGGGCAATCTTGATCTCGCCCACTGGTCAGCACTATCTGGCCACAGCCAGGCTTCGGTTTTTCTGCACAAACAATACTGCTGAGTATGAAGCCTGCATTATGGTTATGAACATGGCGATCAACCAAGATGTTGAAGATTTGTTGATTATGGGAGACTCAGATCTGATTATTCGGCAAGCTTAAGGAGAATTGGAAACCCGAGATGTGAAACTTATTCCCTATCGGCAACATGTGGAAAATATTATCAAGCGGTTCAAGTCAATAGAGTTCAGGTACATCCCTCATTTTCACAATGAACTTGCTGACGCACTCGCCATTCTGGCCTCGATGTTGCCCTACCTAAGCAATGCCCACGTTGATCCCTTGGAAATCCAAATCAGGAAAAGGCACAGTTACTGTAATACGGTTGAGGCAGAACCAAAAACCCAGCCATGGTACCATGATATCAAAAGGTTTCTAAAAATTCAAGAATACCCCGAGCAAGCCACTGGAGACCAACAGAGAACAATTAGATGGTATGCAAGTGGTTTCTTCTTAAGTGATGAGGTCTTGTACAAAAGGAACCCGTATCTCAACTTGTTAAGATGTGTTGATGTTGAAAAGGCCGGAAGGATCATGCATGAAGTACACGCAGGAGTGTGCGGACCCCACATGAACGTGTATGTTTTAGCAAAGAAAATCCTTCGAGCAGGGTATTACTGGATAACTATGGAAAAGGACTATTTCAGCTTTGTCCGGAAGTGCCATCAGTGTCAGGTGTACAGAGATTTGATTCATGCACCCCCAACAGAACTACATCCCATGTCAGCACCTTGGCCATTGGTCGCTTGAGGTATGGAAGTCATTAGGCCAATTGAGCCGAAAGCCTCAAATGGGCAGAGATTCATACTGGTTGCGATTGACTACTTCACAAAGTGTGTTGAAGACATCACTCTCAAACCGGTCACTAAGAAAGCTATTGTAGATTTTGTGCACTCTAATCTTATTTGCCGTTTTGGCATTCCTGCAACTATTATCACAGATAATTCTGCAAATTTTAATAGTCGTTGGATGGGAGAGATATGCGAACAATTTAAAATAACACATAGGAACTGTACTCCTTACCGGCCCAAAGCAAATGGTGCTATTGAAGCAGCAAACAAGAACATCAAGAAGATTTTGAGAAAGATGATTCAAAGCTCCAGGCAATGGTTTGAAAAGTTGCCTTTCGCATTACTGGGATATCGCACCATGGTGCGCACATCGGTAGGAGCAACTCCATACCTTTTGGTTTACGGAATTGAAGCTGTAATACCTGCGGAGGTGGAAATCCCGTCACTCCAGATCGACATGGAAGCCGAGATTGAGGACAGTGAGTGGGTCAAGAATCGTCTGGAACAACTGACCTTAATTGATAAAAAGCGGATGGCTGCGGTCTGCCACGTGCAGTTATACCAAGAAAGAATGGCTCGTGCTTATAACAAGAAAGTGCGACCAAGGAATTTTGAAGTGGGACAACTTGTGTTAAGGCGCATTCTTCCTCATCACTAGGAAGCAAAAGGAAAATTTGCTCCTAATTGGAAGGGCCCATACATCATCAGAAAGATATTGCTGAGAGGAGCATTGTATTTGGGCGATATTGAAGAAAATGATCCGGAAGCAGCTGCGAATGCAGATGCAGTAAAAAGGTACTATGTTGTTACACCCCGTAATATTACGATGATGTTATGTCCTACAGTATTACATTATGGTGATGTTATGCTTCGAAGTAATAAGTTACGACGACATTGCACCCTTTAGTGTTGTACGTTGAATTTGTCATAAGGTAATTGACATCAGTCCAAATAAAATATTATTTGGAAATTATAAGGATTATGCTATTCCACAAGTGATGAGTAAATTTGTGAAGGTGAAAGGGGAAGCAAGTCAAAGAAAATGAATTTTCATCAAAATTTGGCACTTTGAGATAAAATATGGCCCGAGCATAAATACCCGATAATTATGGACTAGTATCATAGAAGATACCATATGACCACGGTAGTATCATATACAAAGTATATATGAAGTAGTTTTAAAATAAATAGAATTTTAAATAGTAATTTTTAAATTATGCGGGTAGTTGGTTAATTATCGGGTAACAGAACGTCACTCGGTTAACTAATAAGTGAATAAAAAATTAATAAAATAACCTACCCCAACTTCCCACGTAGCAGTGTGCCACTATATGACTCATAGTCATATGTGTTGCATGACAAGTAACGTGTAAAGTTATTACAAGACTCATTAGGATGAGTCATTTTAATAGGAAGGCCTTAATGACTTAAGATAAGTCTTGAACATTGGGATAACATTTAATCCTTTCTGAAAGTGCCAAACTAAAAACAGAGACTTCAAACCAACTTCAAAATAAACGTTGGAATTTTTTTTAGCTAAAATCCATTCTTTGGATAGCTTAAATCCATTCTTTGAATTCACAAAACAATAGAAGCAGAAGCAAACTTTCAAAGTTCAACATTTAGGATTAACTCCATTTCTGCTTTTAGTATACTAGAACGTTAGAAACAGAACGAGTTCGTTCCAATTTCAAGGAATCCAGTATAAATTTCGTTCAAGAATTTCGCAAAAACAGGTATGTTAAGGCTATCACTTATTTCTTTTGGCATGATCCATACGATACGAACGAAACGTGTAAATGCACAAATTCCATATACGACTCTATTCATAGAAGTATTAGAAATGCCTATGTTCTTGAATTTCCATATGGATTATTATTCTATCGTCTGTTCATGTGTCTCAGAAAATACGTAAAATGATGTTGTGATATTAATCAAAGGTATAATGGTCTTATGACGTATCGAGAGATTTTGTTATTATATTTCACATGCATTTCATGCATTTATACATGTACATTGACCCATGACTCAGACGGCGTTATATACGTGTATATATGTATGTATATATATGTATATGGGATATGGAAAAAAGTTACGACATTATATACGCACCACCACCTGATCAATTGGTATATGATGATGATGTTGCCCACAGTGGCTGAAATATGATTCAAACGGCGTTATATACGCATATATGGGTATGTATTCAAATGGCGTTATATACACACATATATTTATGTATTCAAATGATGTTATATACGCGTATATATGTATTGATATATATGTATATGGGATATGCGAAAGGTTATGGCGTTATATACGCACTACCACCTGATCAGCTGGTATACGATGATGATTTTTCCCACAATGGTTGATATGATATGATGGGATGCCCTCAGAGGTTGATGATGTTATGAAACATGTACCTATGCATGACATGATATTCATACGCATATGCATGACGCTGAAAGTAATTTATGATTTACAAAGTTATTCAGACTAACAGGTTGAGTCATGTACACTATATTTCTTCCATGTCTCTTATGTACTCATTTATGTGACTTACATACTTGGTACATTATTCGTACTGACGTCTGTTTTTCCTGAGGACGCTGTGTTTCATGTCTGCAGGTCCAGATAGATAGGTCGAGAGCCCTCCAAATAGGCTATCAGCTTCGCGGAGGATGTTAGTCCACTCCATTTGCTTCGGAGTTGCGTGTTTGGTTAGTATGATTTATACGTATATTGTTTGGTATGGCGGGACTTTATCCCGATCTTTGTGACACTTATGTACTCTTAGAGGCTTGTAGACATATGTCTTGTATGAAGAAAAAATTATACGGCCTTGTCGGCCTATGTTTTGACTTCATAAATAATTGTGTTGGCCTATTAGGGACGTATGTCATTTGTATATGATAATGTAATAAGAAAGATACGTTACATTGGTACTCGGTTGAGTAAGGTATCGGGTGCCCATCGCGGCCCATCTATTTGGGTCGTGACAAAAGTGGTGTCAGAGAAGTTGTGTCCTAAGGGGTCTACAAGCCGTGTCTAGTAGATTCTTATTTATGGGTATGTCGTGCACCATACTTACAAGTAGGAGGCTACAGGGAATTTAAGATTGTCACTCTTTCTTCTTACTCTAGATCGTGTGGTATAGCTTAGTCATAGGAATTTAAATTCCTAAATCCTATTCGTAATAAGACGATACCTATATCCGGAAAGAAGGTTGGAAAAAGAAATTGTTGTGGAAAATCGAGTTATAGGAATTGGATTGTTGTATGATGCCTACGATAAGTGAATGTGAGGTCTTTAGCAGATCATCGGTATACTGAATGGTGTAAGCCTCCTGATAAGAAGCCTTAGGGAAAGAATGCCTATCCATCTTTATGGTAAAGGAAAATGAGAGATTAATAAGATAAGTACAAGTTTTAGCAAGTAAAAGGAGCAAGGCGAAAAAGAGTACGAGGTAACCAGTTAATGAAGATTAACAATGCTTATAATTGAGGCAGAGGAACATAAACTTTTAAGTTATATTCAGTAGTAACTGAGGTATATACAATTGGTCACACCCCTTCCAGATATGCCCTATGGGGGTTAACAAAAGTAGTATAAGAAGATATGATGGATGAATTATTTGCGTCAGTTGATATTTCCGAAAGACATTGCAAATATGCTAATAGATCTCCTTATGAGACACCAGATGGTACACTCTGAAATAGTGCAGCCAGATACGAGTGCTACAAAGATATGAACTATAAGCCTTGAAGGGATAAATATTACCTTAGTGTTGCTCGTGTCCCTAGTAAAGCGAGATCGTTAAACAACTTGACGAGCCACTGGATGGAACAAAGGAAAGCTAAAAGCGAAAGAATGTCGTATTGAAGTTTTCAAAAAAAAAGGGATATGCAAAAATATTAGCAAAGTAATGAGAAGACAGATAATGAAGCATTATGAATAAGGTGTGATACATGGATAAAAACGATAGAGCGTTACAGAACCTATAGTCAATGAAGGAAGAGACGAATGGTAATGGGCCTTAAGACAACGAAAGAATATAGGCATAAGGTTATATCCTCATTCCGAGAAATAAGTTCGTGACTCCAACGCGACTACCAAAGGGGAGAGTTAATCCCTAGAGTAACATAAATTAGTATGGATTGGTGAACAAGGCAAAATAAACATGAATTACGGATTGAGTGACTGGTGATAGTCGCCATCATAAGAATTTCAGATTTTTTTCCGCCAATAATAGAATGGACGACAAAAGAAGATTCATGAGAAATTCACAGAATGGTAATACAGGGAGACGCTTCCCTAAAGCAAGCAATGTGAGCAAAGTTAAGCTTAAGAGATTGTATGTGCCAGTTACGTTAAGTATCACCCTCACGAGTAAGGGAATTTGTCATTTTTGGTACAGAAGGATTGCTGTAAGGGGAGTAGAGATCATTGATGTTGAGAAACAACGACAAAGATCAAGAGGTAAAATATCTATAGGTATATCCTTGTGGCTTCAACTCTTAGTAGTCCCCTAAAGGGGGGAATATGGAGTGATGTGGTGTTAATTCAGAATTAAATGGTTCTAGTAACTACGAAATGATAAAGGAAGAATGCAATAAATATAAGAAAGGGATGAGATTACTCTATTTAAAGCCTATAGATAGGCTACGATCCTAGAATATTATGCAAACACGACATCAAGGAGAAGAAGTGAGGTGTTCCTGCCGGAATGTTATGGGTAAATAAGGAGCCAGTGCGAGACATAAGTTAAAACAAAGGAAATAACCCAAGAAACATTAAGTGGAATATTTATATGAGAATGGGAACAAGTAGTTAATAAGTGACTTAGAAAGAGCCTAGCTATAGCTAATCAAGAGGATACATAACAAGACAGCAAGTCGTGCAAAGATAGAGATAGTAAAACCCAATATAGTGCATTTACCCCCAGAGTTATGACATTGTAATACTTGAGTAATATTCAAATAGGAGTTGGGGGTAGTTAAAGGTACCGTATGAGTGTTACGGAAATAAAAAAATAGTTCCACTGGAAAGAAAGTCAAAACTTCAGTTCAGAAGCAATCGTATGAGCAAATGATTATGGAGGTAAGTGAGCACAAACATCAAAAATTCTATGGGGAATACAGCATAATAAGCTCGCAACTTTACATGAATCAAGGGTTCTCCCTAAGTACTATAGCAAAAGACTAGCTGGGTAAATAAGGAAGAAGGCTTCAACTTAAGCACAACGACTTAAAGAGGAAATGGTCGTGTAACAATAGTCTCACAACAACATTATAAGCACTCCAAAGGAAAGTGGCACCTATAGCGACTAATGAACAGGGAGTAAAATCAGAAGTGCTATTCAGGATCATATGAGTTGTATTGAATTTAATACATATGGGTACTAAGATAAGATAAGTATGGACACAACAAAGGGAAGAAAGACCATGAAAGGTAATAACTTACATTGAAGAAATCTAAGAAGGAACGAAAGAAATTATTCGGTCAATGATCTCGTGTTGTGGACGTTATGAACGTACTTAAGAGTTTGGAGTTTTATATTTGCATCATATACAGCCGTAGAAGATTTTGGTATACGTTAAAAGAAAGAATTGAGCCCAGGTCATAGATAAATGATTGAATTTCTCATGAATTTTATCATAAATATCCCTAAGAGCCTATGAAAGGCTAACGTAATAAATACCAGGAGCCGCAGGTCGAAAGATAAGTTAAGCCTACATGGAGGGTGATAAAAAAGAAGAGAAGACTAAAGAGTTACATCGACTAAGAAAAATAGGAGAGACCAAGAGCATTATAGACCTCAGGATCAGTCTTAAGTAGCAGAGGTATAAGAAAGTACAGTGGCCATATTTTATAATAGCTCTATGATGAAGCCAACTGAAGAGTACCAGCCTCATAAGAAGTCAGTACAAAGCTCCCACCGAATTGTGTGTGCACCAGAGGTGTAAGAATTATAATTGAGCTTCAAGTTATGGACGTAAATTATACCTATGTGCCAAGGAGATCATGAAAGAGATAGAAGATACGATGCGAGGTTTTAAGGTAAGTAAGGTAAAAGTGAAGAGTGTAGGAGATACTCAAAGGCAGAATATGTGCATAGTCCAAACTTTAGATAGAAGGCTAGAAGTGTAGGGATTCGGTATCCAGGAATGATAGCGGCATAGTTAGTGGCATATCTTATAGTCTATGGTTTCTAGGTATCGAGGAAACTAATTAAGATAGTAAAGAAGAGTTAGAGATGATGTGATATCTCGCATGATGTCCCAGAATGACATAAAGAAATCTATGATGCAAGCAAGCTGAAAGGTTGCAAGTAATATAAATAGAGTTTTGTAGGTCGCAAGCCATTGTATAATGAAACGATAAGGTTCTAGAAGACAAGAGCAAGGATAAAAAGGGTAAGTGAGAAGGTAACGAAAATGAATAAGTCCTCAGGATTAAGCCCATGTAAATAAGAAGAGCAGATGGTTTCTCTAAATTATACAAAGCTCACTATAGCCTGAATGAACTCAAAGGATTCTATGACTAATAACATTTAGAATTACACTCTGGTAATAGAACAAGGATGTAATTATTATAGATAAAAGATGACGTTTGGGCCTTCGATTGAGTAATGATTCAACAAAGAAAAGAAACGTATCTTATGAATTGGACAGGATTAAAGTACCCACGCAAGGTGAATCGCATAGGAATAATGTGAGGTATGGTTATGAAAACAGGGTATCTACCTAGGTGGATCAATCTAATCATTTAAGATATTTCCCGATAAAACGTGAATCCTAGCAACAATATTACATGAAAGGATGGATAACAATGGAGGTGTATCAACAATGGATAGATAAAAGTTACAACGTATGAAATAAGATTAGGCTGTTATTCTAATGATGAACAGTAATGAGGAAGCATTAAAGGATTTAAATTTATACATATGGAATAAATAACAAGAGTGAGCTGGGACATGGTGACAAAAGTTCAGCAACGATAAATTAAAGTAAGAGTTATAGCAGTAAATTCATATGGATGGTTAAACGGACCTATACAATGAGATATAGCAATATTTGCAAGTTCTATAAAGTATCGAGCAAAGGACTTCAATATACTTATAGAAGCCAGAAAGGCATCCTATTAAGCCTTATATATACAAAGTAAGGCCTACAAATTGACTAAAAGATAAAAGGAAAAAGGAAAGACGAATCGCATAAGTGCACCTACAAAGCCAGGGTCAACAGGCTGTATGACAGAAGGTAACATAAGTTGCATGATTAGGAAGATTTCGACCTCAGGTCATGATATGAGCAAAAGGACTAAAGGGGAAGTACCCTAGACTTTGGATTTATTCATAGAGCAACTGCTTGAATTGAAAGAAGGGTATTAATGTATTCACAAGAGTTATAAGTTACGAAAATTATAAGAGCATCAGTCAACATTCAAGGACGAATGTTCCAAAGGGGTGAATGGTGTTAGACCCTGCAATATTACGATGATGTTATATCCTACAACATTATGGTGATGTTACGCTTCGAAGTAATAAGTTACGACGATATTGCAACTTTTAGTGTTGTATGTTGAATTTTTCATAAGGTAATTGACATCAGTCTAAGTAAAATATTATTTGAAAATTATAAGGATTATGCTATTTCACAAGTGATGAGTAAATTTGTGAAGGTGAAAGGGGAAGCAAGTCAAAGAAAATGAATTTTCGTCAAAATTTGGCACTTTGGAATAAAATATGGCCCGAGCAAAAATACCCGATAATTATGAACTAGTGTCATAGAAGGTACCATATGACCACGGTAGTATCATATATAAAGTATATATGAAGTATTTTTAAAATAAATAGAATTTTAATTAGTAATATTTAAATTATGCGAGTAATTGGTTAATTATCGGGTAATAGAACGTCACCCGGTTAACTAATAAGTGGATAAAAAATTAATAAAATAACCTACCCCTACTTCCCACGTAGCAGTGTGCCACTATATGACTCATAGTCATATGTGTTGCATGACAAGTAACGTGTAAAGTTATTACAAGACTCAGTAGGATGAGTCATTTTAATAGGAAGGCCTTATTGACTTAAGATGAGTCTTGAACATTGGGATAACATTTAATCCTTTCTAAAAGTGCCAAACTAAAAACAGAGACTTCAAACCAACTTCAAAAAAAACGTTGGAATTTTTTTTACCTAAAATCCATTCTTTGGATAGCTTAAATCCATTCTTTGAATTCACAAAACAATAGAAGCAGAAGCACACTTTCAAAGTTCAACATCTAGGATTAAATCCATTTCTGCTTTTAGTATACGAGAACGTTAGAAACAGAACGAGTTCGTTCCAATTTCAAGGAATCCAGTATAAATTTCGTTTAAGAATTTCGCAGTAACAGGTATGTTAAGGCTATCCCTTCTTTCTTTTGGCATGATCCATACGATACGAACGAAACGTGTAAATGCACAAATTATATATATGACTCTATTCATAGAAGTATTAGAAGTGCCTATGTTCTTGAATTTCCATATGGATTATTATTCCATCGTCTGTTCATGGGTCTCAGAAAATATGTAAAATGATGTTGTGATATCAATCAAAGGTATAATGGTCTTATGACGTATCGAGAGATTTTGTTATTATACTTCGTATGCATTTCATGCATTTATACATGTACATTGACCCATGACTCAGACGGCGTTATATACGTGTATATATGTATGTATATATATGTATATGGGATATGGAAAAAGGTTACAGCATTATATATGCACCACCACCTGATCAGCCGGTATATGATGATGATGTTGCCCACAGTGGCTGAAATATAATTCAAACGGCTTTATATATGCATATATGGGTATGTATTCAAATGGCTTTATATACGCATATATATTTATGTATTCAAACGGTGTCATATATTCGTATATATGTATGTATATATATATATATATATGGGATATGGAAAAAGTTATGGCGTTATATATGCACCACCACCTGATCAGCTGGTATACGATGATGATTTTTCCCACAGTGGCTGATATGATATGATGGGATGCCCTCAGAGACTGATGATGTTATGAAACCTGTACCTATGCACGACATGATATTCATACGCATATGCATGACGCTGAAAGTAATTTATGATTTACAAAGTTATTCAGACTAACAGGTTGAGTCATGTATATATTTCTTCCATGTCTCTTATGTACTCATTTATATGACTTACATACTCGGTACATTATTCGTATTGACGTCCCTTTTTCCTGGGGACGCTGCCTTTCATGCCTGCAGGTCCAGATAGACTGGTCCAGAGCCCTCCAAGTAGGCTATCAGCTCCGTGGAGTATGTTGGTCCACTCCATTTGCTTCGGAGTTGCGTGTTTGGTTAGTATGATTTACACGTGTATTGTTTGGTATGGCGTGACTTTATCCTGACCTTTGTGACACTTGTGTACTCTTAGAGGCTTGTAGACATATGTCTTGTACGAAGAAAAAATTGTACGGCCTTGTCGGCCTATGTTTTGACTTCATAAATAATCGTGTTGGCCTATTAGGGTCGTATGTCATGTGTATATAATAATGTAATAAGAAAGATATGTTACGTTGGTACTCGGTTAAGTAAGGTACCGGGTGCCCGTCGCGGCCCATCAGTTTGGGTTGTGACATATGTTTAGGCTTTCTGTAGCAATGACTTTGTTCAATTGGGCTGATGAAGGCTTTCATTCCTGCTATCCAAATACTATCAATCTTTCGCAAACCCTTTGAGCCGGTTACTTTTCCTTGATCACCCTATTTGGAACCCGAAAGTACTATTAAAAAAATGAAAAAATAAATGGAAAATAATGAAAAAAAAGAGAAGAAGAAAAAAAACAACAAAAACAAAATGTTTTCCCTGAACAACGTCTAACTTGATTCCGAAAAGATACGTAGACAGCCTCTCTCTGGGGTTCAGTCACACCAAAATAAAAATTTCAATTCCCCCCAAAAAAGTGAAACTAGGGCAGATGATATAATGGCTCGGCAATGAGCCCATCAGAACAGTTCCAAAGTTGTAATTCTACCTAGATTCTTTTTTCCCAAAACTTATCCAAGTCCTTCAGATCAATTGGCAAAGGCGTTGGAATTGGAAAACACCATTGTTGGAATCTGATGCAATCAAACTGAGAGAAATAAAATGAGAGAGTCTTATTAGTGAAAACCTACGGACACCATAAGATGACGGTGAGCAGTGAAATTGAAAATGAGAGAGTCCGTTTAGTAAAAACTTGTAAAGAGAACTATCGGGCGACGGTGAGAAGAGAAATGAGAGAGGTCGATTGGCGAAAACACGCAAAGGGCGCTGTCGGCCGAAAAGATACATCTCCCACCATTGAAAGAGTCCTGGCAAGATTCCTTGGTTTTTGAAACACAGGTCAATGAGTTTATGAGAAGTTGGAAAAATTGGTGCAGGTCGGGCATCCAGTCCAAGAAGCATGTCATGTCTATTTGAAGCATGCATGCACCCCAGATAAGTCCTTCCTTTCTCCTCTCGAAAGGGACACTTCTCTTTAAATTTATTTGCTTGACTTTTGTTTACTTTTTCCTTGAATCCCTTTCGGTCTAACTCTGTTTCCGAAACTAATACAAAAAAAAGGTGGCAAGACTGGCTTTACAGGGCTCTGCCTAACAAAAGCTAAAGAAAAGCACCCAGCCTCAGCGGGTGCATCAAGCCGATCCCAACTGGCCACGATGGCTGATGCTCTAAAATCAAAGTTATTAAAAAGGAAAAGAAGGTCAAGGGCAAAGGTCCTAAAGGCAGAATAAAGTGAAAGGGTCGAAACCCCACGCATGCAAGGTGTCATGAAAAACTTAAAAGTTGAGCTCTTCAGTTTGAGAGAGAGATTAATCTTCAAAACCAGAAGGCAGCTGAGTTTCTCAACAGAAGATAGGCAGAGGTCAAGCAATTAAGATAATCAAGGCCACAAAACCAACCACCGTTTCAAACTAATATTTGTTCTTTGTTTGAAAATTTGAAACAGGTGCAATTCAAGCAACCGTGCAAGAAGCAGGTGCAACCAAAAAAGAAAAGAAATGCGCAAGTGCTAAAACAACTTTGCAGCAGGGAGACGAACAAAAAGGGAAGTTTCCCGCAAATTCTCTCTTGCATTTTCTACTAAAAATGAAATGAAGAATGATGGGAAAAAAGGGGGTAAGAAAAATCCAAAATCATTGTAGCATAGGGGCCCCATTCCCTAGATATTCCGGCATAACCCGTGGACCTCCTCGGCATAACCCAAGGACCCTTTTTCTTTGCTCCCTGGCATAACCCAAGAAGTCTTTTTTCTTTTCAATACTGGCATAACCCGTGAACCTCCCTGGCATAACCCAAGGAGCATTTTTTCTTTATACCGGCATAACCCGTGGACTCCCCCGGCATAACCCGAGAACGTTTTTCCTTTGCTCCCTGGCATAATCCAAGGACCCTTTTTTCTTTTATCCCGGCATAACCCGCGGATCTCCCTATCATAACCCAAGGAGCTTTTTTCTTTTAATCGCGGCATAACCCATGGACCTCCCCAGCATAACCCGTGGACCTTTTTTCTTTTATCCCAGCATAACCCGTGTACCTCCCTGCCATAACCCACGGACCCCTTTTCTTTTATCCCGGCATAACCCGTGGACCTCCCTGGCATAGCCAAAGAAGCTTTTTTTTTTTAATCCCGTCATAACCCGAGGACTTCCCTGCATAACCGAAGGACCTTTTTTATTTTATCCCGGCATAACCCGTGGACCTCCCTGGCATAATCAAGGAGCTTTTTCTTTTATCCCGGCATAACCCGTGGACCTCCCTGGCATAACCCAAGGAGCTTTTTTCTTTTAATCCCGGCATAACCCGTGGACCTCCCTGGCATAACCCAAGGAGCTTTTTTCTTTTAATCCCGGCATAACCCGTGGACCTCCCTGGCATAACCCAATGAACCTTTTTCTTTTAATCCCGGGATAACCTGTGGATCTTCCTGGCATAACCCAAGGACCCCTTTTCTTTTATCCCGGCATAACTCGTGGACTTTCCTGGCATAACCCAATGACCATTTGTATTTTATCCCGACATAACCTGTGGACCTCCCTAGCATAATCCAATGAGCTTTTTTCTTTTATCCCGGCATAACCCGTGGACCTCCCTGGCATAACCCAATGAGTTTTTTTCTTTTAATCCCAACATAACCCGTGGACCCCCCTGGCATAACCCAAAGAGCCTTTTTTCTTTTCAATACCGGCATAACCCGTGGACCTCCCTGGCATAACCCAAGGAGTTTTTCTGGCATAACCCGTGGACCTCCCTGGCATAACCTAATGAGTTTTTTTTATCCCGACATAACCTGTGGACCTCCCTGGCATAACCTAAGAAGCTTTTTTCTTTTAATCCCGTCATAACCCGTGGACTTCCCTTGAATAATCCAAGGACCTTTTTTATTTTATCCCGGCATAACCCGTGGAACACCCTGACATAATCCAAGGAGCCTTTTTTCTTTTCAATACCGGCATAACCCGTGGACCTCCCTGGCATAAACCAAGGAGTTTTTTTCTTTTAATGTCGTCATAACCCGTGGACCTCGCTGGTATAACCCAAGGAGCCTTTTTCTTTTATCCTGGCATAACCCGTAGACCTCCCTGGCATAACCCAATGAACATTTTTCTTTTGTCCCGGCATATTCCGTAGACCTCCATGGCATAACCCAAGGACCTTTTTTATTTTATCCTGTCATAACCCATGAACCTCCCTGGCATAACCCAAGGAGCTTTTTTCTTTTAATCGCGGCATAACCCGTGGACCTTGCTGGCATAACCCAAGGAGCCTTTTTATTTTATCCGGGCATAACCCGTAGACCTCCTTGGCATAACCGAAGGATCCTTTTTATTTTGTCCCGACATATCCCGTGGACCTCCATGGCATAACCCAAGTAGCTTTTTCTTTTAATCCCGGCATAACCCATGGACCTCCTTGGCATAGCCGAAGGGCCTTTTTCTTTTAATTCCAGTATAACCCAAGGAATCTTTTTTCTTTCAATCCCGGCATAACCCGTGGACCTCCCTGGCATAACCCAAGGAGCTTTTTTCTTTTAATCCCGGCATAACCCGTGGACCTCCCTATCATAACCCAAGGAACCTTTTTCTTTTAATCACGGCATAACCCGTGGATCTCCTTGGCATAACCCAAGGACCCCTTTTCTTTTATCCCGGCATAACTTGTGGACTTCCCTGGCATAACCCAAGGACCTTTTTTATTTTATCCAGGCATAACCCGTGGACCTCCCTGGCATAACCCAAGAAGTTTTTTCTTTTATCCCGACATAACCCGTGGACCTCCTTGGCATAACCCAAGGAGCTTTTTTCTTTCAATACTGGCATAACCCGTGGACCTCCCTGGCATAACCCAAGTAGTTTTTTTCTTTTAATCCCAGCATAACCCGTGGACCTCGCTGGCATAACCCAAGTAGCCTTTTCTTTTATCCCGACATAACCCGTAGACCTCCCTGGTATAATCCAAGGAGCCTTTTTCTTTTATCCCGGCATATCACGTGGACCTCCATGGCATAACCCAAGGAGCTATTTCTTTTAATCCCGGCATAACCGATGGACCTCCCTGGCATAACCGAAACACCTTTTTCTTTTAATCCGGCATAACCCAAGGAATCCTTTTTCTTTCAATCCCGGCATAACCCGTGGAACTTCCTGGCATAAACCAAGGAGCTTTTTTCTTTTAATTCCGGCATAACCCGTGGACCTCCCTAGTATAACCCAAGGAACCATTTTCTTTTAATTCCGGCATAACCCGTGGATCTCCTTGGCATAACCCAAGGACCCCTTTTCTTTTATCCCAGTATAACCCGTAGATCTCCCTGGCATAACCCAAGGAACTTTTTTCTTTTAATTCCGGCATAACCCGTGGACATCCCTAGCATAACCCAAGGACCTTTTTCTTTTAATCTCGGCGTAACCCGTGGATCTCCCTGGCATAACCCTAGGAGAATTTTTCTTTTATCCCGGTATAACTCGCGGACCTCCCCGGCATAACCCAAGGACCTTTTTCCTTTTATCCCGACATAACCCGTGGACCTCCCTCGCATAACCCAAGGAGCCTTTTTCTTTTATCCCGGCATAACTCGATGACCTTTTTTTTCCGGCATTACCCGGTAATTTTCCAGCATAACCCGGTAATCCTCCCAATTTAAGGCTTCATTCCCAAGGATACACAATCCTGATTTTTATTGCTTTCTATGAAAAAGTATTTTAGATTTGTGTTGCAAATAACTCACGAAATTTTCCTAGTGAATACTGGGGGTAGAAAAATTTAGTTCGTTGGTTTTGTTTTGGTGTTCGAATAGATTTTACCTCAAGGTACCGGATTCGAGATGACCGAAAGAATGAGTCTCATTCCAGAATAAAGGAAAAAAAAATTAGGACAAAAAAGAAGTGAACTCAAAGTGTTTAAAATGGAGAAGGACGCGAACTTTTCAAAATTTGATCGAAGTCACAAGCTTTGCATGTCCCACTTTGATCCAAATGCTGAAGAAAGAACCAGCACATACAGCTTGCGAGCATCAAGATTCAGATCAGGGTCCACAGCAAAATTAGCTAAGACTCAAGATCAAGCTACAAGAGATTTATAGATAGGAATCTTGTAACTCGTAGTTGATAGGCATAGCTAGCTTAGCTTTGATTTTCCTTTTGGTATAATAAGGAGGTCAGCAAGCAGTAGCAGCAGCATCAGCAGTGAAATCACAGATCTCGGTAGTCCCAGCTACCAAAACATCCAGAACTACACTGATCTGATTCCTTTATAGCCAAGGATATGTAGGTAACCTTTGAATCAAGGTTCGGTCATACATTTTTCAAAAAATGCTTCTTATGGAGTGCCAAGCGAGCAAATATCCCTCAAGATGCTCATTTATCTTTGCCCGAAAATCCTTCGTGTCTTTGAGGAAAGTGGGGAAGCTTTGAGCATGTGATATTTACTCTGCGTGAATTACTCCTACAAATTTCTCAGATTTAGGATTTTTCTTTGATTTTCAGGATTTAATTGCATAACTTTCATGTTTATTTGCATTTCTGTGTGCATTTTTAATTTAATATAATTCATAGAAATACAAAAATATGCATTGTATTTGCATTTAAGATTTACATATTTTAGATTAATTAATAATTAGGGTTTTACAAAAAATATAAAATCACAATAATTGATTTATTTGCTTTGTTTAATTTTAGCTTTGAATTTTATTTAGTTTCCTTTTAATTTGTTTAATTGATTGTGTTGATTATTAATTAGAGCTTAATATAATTGGGTAGGTTAATTTAGTTTTTTTAGAGTTAATTTGGATTTTTAGTTTTAATTTGAAAAGAAAACGAAAAAAAATCAAAAGAGAATTGATTTTCAACAAAAGAGACCCAATTTTGGGCTGACCCAAACCAAATCCCCAGCCCAATCGTCCAAATCCCCCCATTAACCCATCCAAAAATCCATCTGACCCAGCCCAAACCCACTTCAATACCCGGTCTAGCACCCCTATAACCAAACGACCCCGTTTTGTGAAGATTCAATCTCAGTCGTTGGATCATTGAGACCTAAGGGATGAGAGTTGATGCCTCATTTAATATTTATATGTCGAAACAACCCCTACCCCCAAAACCGTCTCTCACACACACTCAAAACTCCTAATGTAACGCCATATTGGACCACCGTCCACCGCCCGCCGAAAATCGCTCACGGCGGCGGCCGGTGGCCAATCTCCACCAAAATCAAACCCTTGAATCGCCTCCACCTCCTCATCCAAAATGCACATTGCACTCCTCTCAAACCCCACTAGAAAGCCTCAAATTTTAGAAACCCTAGCACCGCCCTTGTTTTCTCCGGTGGCGGTGCCACCACCAATCAACCCCAAACTAACACCAATGGACCACTAGACCTCCCTCATCCCAAATCCATCGTCCTCCTCCCTCGAATACCCCTCAAGCTCCTCGAATATTGAATCCGAGGTTCAAGCCTTAAGAGTTCAATCTGGAACCTGAACAAGCAAGGTTTATTCTCCAGTATTCACTAGTTTTAGGCCTAATTTTATCGCGAAATAATGTTATTTGCCTGTTCTTGACAAAGAACAAGTAATTGACATTATTTTCGCGGTTTAAATTGGAAGGTCAGTCAAGTTCGAGTGTGAATAGGTAAGTTTCTATCTATCTTTGTTTCCGTTTATGGGTTTTTGGTTCATCTTTTCTTTCGTTTATCTCCTTTTCTTCTCATTTTCTTTGGTTAAAACTTGACCAATTCTCTGATGATTCGAATTATTTTCTTTTCCCTCTATTTCTTTTTCCCAAAAAAAAAACGTTTGTCCTTGGCTTGTTGAATTTTGATTAATGTTAGGTTTCTAATTTTCTCTTGTTAGATTAGCCTACTTAGTTTAATTTAATTAGGTTATTTTAATAAGCTAAATTAGTTCCCTATCTGTTTGTGATTGTTAATTAGCTTAGTTTTTAATTTTCAGATTTTAATTACGTTTTTCTTTTCACATGCATCGGACTCCTGATTTTTGTTTGGGTCACCTTGGTTGCTTGGGCTTTGAGATTAGCTTAGACCCCACTCCAAGAGGTTTGTGTTTGGTTTGAATTTGAGCCCAAGTTTATTTGAACCAATATAGTCCTTTGGATTCATAACCCATGCCCATTTGGGTTCCTGAAGTAATAATAGAGGAGTTCAGGGGTAAATACAAGGATAATTGGGGGTAACATAGGGAATCTAATTAGAGAATCTTACAGTAACATAAATAGAAATTCTCTAGAAGCTTCTAGGGGTTTTAATTTGAATTTCAGGTTGCGGGTAGTATAACTTGAAAAATAAGTCATAATTTTAGGGAGTCCTAAGCAAAAGCATAATTTAAAAAGGACCTAAGGGGAAAAAAATAAATCTGCAGGGCTACCCTAATTGCTTACCTATAAAGGCATGCCATCCTTACCTTGCAAGGCAGATTTTAGAGCCTACAGAATTTAAGAGCTGAAAATAAATCAGATTTTAGTGAGCTAAAAGAGCTAAAAAGCTGAAAATACAGAGAATTCAAGAGCTAAAAATCCTGCAAAGTTGAGTGACCTAAGATCTAGAAATCCAACAAAAAATGAAAGAAAAGCTACTGTTCCACTAGGTTTTCACTCATTTCATCCCTTTCCAACTTCTGAAAATTTCTTAATTTCATCCGAGTGGAAATGATTTGGATATATTCATCAAGAGCTTTTGTTTAAAGTTGGCTGGTCTGTTTGGTTGTTCAACTTTTTTTAAAACTTGGATCATTCCTGGGTTGGAGTTATTTTGGCTAGCTGACTACTACTGATTCCTGCTAACTGTCTCACTCCTGCCTATTTTCTTTGTCCAATTTCCAGGTATTCCTCGATTCTCTAGAAGATGATATGGAAACATATAAGTTGTAATTGCCTGATGTTTTTTCATGAAAGCATGACTCTTTTCACTTAAATCTTCAATGTCACTTAAAATTCCTGAAGTCAGTAGTTTAGTGTAATAGTGTTTAGCTTAGCCTGTTCATCCTAGTGTAGTAGTAGTATTTTGGGATTCATGCTGCTCTTTCATTTTGTTGGAAACTTGTGGATTGTTAGTTTGTTTGAACATTGAGGGACTGTGTGTATGGACTGCTGTTTAATAAATATTCACTTGTTTGGTATGCATTTATGTGATTAATCCCTGTTTTGATCTCTAGTTTGGCACTTTTGCTTAAAAGTTAGAGTGTCTTCTTTGTTCAATTAGGCATGTACACTTGCATAGAATTGATGTTTGCTTTATCGAAAGATGTAAAGTCTTTGCTGTAAGTTAGAAATAGAAAGACATGGTTTATTGTAGCATAAGTCTAAAAATTGACTAAGTGTGTTTACATGCCTACTTCTTATGCCAATTCATAAAATCATACTTATTGCTTCATATAGTTTAAGTTAATGCTGGAATTTCTTGGTTGTTTTGAAGATCTAGTTAACAGGTCAATTTTAAGTACAACAAATCAACGAGCCCTTGATTTAAGAGTATTTGATTTAAGTTGATCATTTGTTATCCATATTTTAAAAAAAATGTAAATCTTTCGGACCAAATGAATCATAAGCATTATTTTGGTCTTTGGCTAATAACTAATCGATATGAGATCTGTATGGATCCCAATTTATTGGGCTGGCCTTTGAGTTGAGTAGCAGACTCAAGTTAATGATCTTGCCTTTATTGGGAAGCCATCCTTGTTCGAGTTTGGGCTCACTCTTGGGCTCAGGCGTGTTAAAATTGAGTTTGATTTTGGTTTAGTCAGTTTGTGTCATTATTCAAATCTTTCAATCTCACGTTTATGTGCTGAAATTAATTTGTTTTGCATTATCATGTTCTGGGCAAGAATTTGTTGGATCACAAGAATTGGGCCAAGCACTGGCCCAGTTATAACCATTGTCTTGATTCGAATTTGCGCCTGATCTTAGGCCCAAGCTTGACCGTCCCTTTAAATGTGATTTAAGCTTGATCTTGGGGGCCCAAACCTGCTGCTCCTTTTAAATGTTTTTTCTTTCCTATTGGGCTGCCACTTTGTTGGTGCTGGTTCTAGCCCCTCTTGTTAAAATAATCAGCTTTTCCTATGAAAATTAATTAGAATTTTAGCTATAGTTAGTGTTAATTATTTATGTCCTTTAATTAGATTGGAAGTAAATTATAGTTGACAATAATAGTTTATGACTTTCCAAGCTTTAGTTCGAATAACCTTTAAAAATGGAATTGAGGTGCACCGCGCCAAATAAAATCACAAATTGTGTGGCCCTCATTTAATTATTTCTTTTAAAATCCTTAGAATTTGAGGCGTGCCATTTAGCAAATTTTTTATGGCTCTCGCAAAGATCAAAACGCGTTAGTTGCTTTAGGTGCGTCCTTTAATAATATTACATTCTTAAACTCGTGTGTGCATTTCATGTGATCCAAATCCAAATCATAAAATATTGAATAAAATATATCTCGGATTGCGGGTGCATTTCATGTGACGCTATCTAAAAATATGTTTTAGACGAAGTTTAATTTTCCTTAAAATTAATTAAAAGCGATAAATAATTTAAAATTGTACTATAGGTTGAAACATGTATTAAAATCAGATAATAGGCAAATTATAGTAGTTTAAGCGATCATGCTAGAACCACGGAATTCGGGGATGCCTAACACCTTCCCTCGGGTCAATAGAATTCCTTAGTCAGAATTTCTGGTTCGCAGACTTCACATGGAAAGTCGAAATTTTCCTCGATTTGGTATTCAAAATGAACCGGTGACTTGGGACACCAAAAATCATCCCAAGTGGCGACTCTGAATAAAAAATGATTAAATAATCCCATTTCGAATAATATCACTTAAATTGGAAAAATTCCCTTATATACTATCCTTCGGGGTGGTGTGTAAAAAAGGAGGCGTGACAGTAGTCCTTCAATGACTAGCTTTAGATTGATACATGTTCCTCTGTTAGCTTTATATAAATATTTGCGCATGTTATTATTTCTAGTACGTGTCTTGATTTATTCCTCGTCACTAATCTACCGAGGTTAGTGTTGATACTTACTGGGTCGATTGTGGTGTACTAATACTAAGTTTTTGCACATTTTTTTCCAGATCCAGTTACCTCGGAGCGTGGTGGTCAATGGTTGACTGATTTTGTGATGCGACAGGGACTTCAAGGGATACATGTGTCACGATCCAAAACGTAACCTATCGTGATGACGCCTAACATAGTACTAGGAAAGCCGATAGTAAGACATTTCCAACAATTTTAACTTTGAAATATACTAAAATAGTTTAAATAAATAAAAATCTCATAAAACGGGATAGAATATTATAACTCATGACATAAGTTTTTTCTAAAATTGTTGTGTCACCGAGTACATGAGCATCTACATAATAACATAGTCTGGTACACTGTCTAAAAAGTAGAACTGAATAAATAAACTAAAAGATAGTGGAGGAGAGTCAAGGTCTACAGACACAAAAGAAGTTACCTCAATGATCTCCGAATGTCTGAACTCTTTGAATTAAGAACCACAGTGATAAGAAATACCCAGATCTGTACATAAGGTGCATGGTGTAGCGTGAGTACAACCAACTCAGCAAGTAACAAGTCTTACTATTGGGCTAAAAGTAATGATGAGCTGCACAGGTACAGTTCAATTACAGAATGCGGTACAAAAATTATGGCATGCTTTCAAGTTCAACAGTTAAAACCCAAACAAGTAAATCATGTCAAGTTCCATTGAAACAAGATGTGGTACGTCTCAGTATCGACATGACAATTATTTCTGCCAATGAAGTACAAACAACAATGAAATCATATGCATAGTTTCAGAGTATTAGTCACCCAGTCCTCCTGTTCACTCCATCCTCTCAGTTAATCATTCCTCAAAGTCACTCCATCCTCACAGCCACTCAATCCTCGCAATCGCTCGGTACTCGCACTCTCACTCAGTAGGTCCTACGCTCACTCTGGATGTGCAGACACCGGAGGGGCTATTCCAGCCCAAGCGCTATAATAAGCCAATCATGGCATGAATCAAATAATCAAGTTGCATCGTGCAGCCCGATCCTATAAATATCCTCACAATCAAGCCCTTGGCCTCACTCAGTCATCAATCCTTCTAGTCTCTCGAGCTCTCAAAAATCATGATAATCTGCCCAATAATAATGATATAATGTATCAATAAAGGGTAACCGAAATTAAGATATCATATTCAAATAAAAGTGGTGAATGAGTACAAAATGATAATTAAGCAAATAATTCAACATATAACACGACCTCTATGGGTTCTTATAGTACCAACACGTGGCGTAAGCATGATTTATAACTTGATAGGAAGTTCAATTTCTCTAACACATGGTGAAACTACAGGTAACAACAAGATTAATCAACTATATAGTTTCGTGGAATAAACAAAATCAAAATTCTTCTGGTGTACGCCCACACGCACGTCGTCTAGAATGTGCATTACCTCAACACCAATCATATAACACATAATTCGGGGTTTCATACCCTCAGAACCAATTTTACAAGTGTTATGTCACGCCCCAAACCTGGGGAGGCGTGGCTGGCACCCGATGCCGTAGTGGCCCGAGCGAACCACTCTGCAACTTTTTTTTCTTTGTAACTATCATAGGCCAACATGGCTACAACTTGTTATGCATAACTATATGTAGGAAACACTGTTTCACTGAACCATTTTTCTTAAAACATAAATACATATGGGCTGTCAAGGCCTCTGACATACTGTACAAAATAAACCTCTGTCTACAAAGCCTCTAAGATTAATTGACATCAAGTGGGACAGGGTACCGGCCTACCCATTAGTCTGTAGCAAAACTCTGGCATGATGACTCATAGACTCTGCTGCACTCCGAACGAGATGGAGTCTTACCGATCCTTCATTGAATGCCAATCTCGTCTACGATGAAAGCTCGTCAAACTAATTAGCTATACTTGCAGGCATGAATGCAGCGTCTCCAACAAATTACATCAGTACGAATAATGTATTGAGTATGTAAGGCAGGAAAACATAAATAAAAATAATAATGTAAAGAGAGATAGAGGAGATACAACCTGTAACTCTGAGTGCCTCTGAGGACTAATGACATGAAATGCATAATACATATATATAAATAAACTTTTAAAAACATTCAACTCTATTGGCGTCATCATCATCATATTGTACCCGGCCTCAAAGAGGACTCGGTAAAAACGTACCCGGCCATAATAAGGTTCGGTAGAATCGTACCCAGCCACGTGGAGCTCGGTAAACCCAACTGATCAGTGGTTGCATAATAGGTGTCATACCTGGCCTACTATAGCACGGCTCAGTAGAGTAAAATAAATACATATATATAATGCATGCTTGACTCATGGAATCACGTTTTAAACCTTCCGGAGTGACGTAACGTCGTTGCACCTCGCGATTAACATTATGGACATCATACCATCAATATGAAGTTCACTAGGACTCAAGGATCATAGATACTTTCTTAGAATAAACTTTTACGGGAAGAACAACATGAAAAACCTTAATTGCTAGGAGTAGATTCATTATTAAATAGCGTATTCATTTAACATTAGATCATGCCAAAAGAAAGAAGGAAGTTCCTTAACATACCTGAGCCGCATGAACCAGTAAGATAGAAGTTGGTATTGTCGACTAGGAAATTATCAGAAGGTCACGTAACTCATCTTTTGGGAAATGAGAAATTTTAAAAGGAAACAACATCTTTTCATCGAAGAACAAATCGTCTTAAAAGTATAAGAACGACTGAAGAGAGGATCAGCTAATTAGCTCTCTCCATATTTCATTGGTATAGTCTTAAATCATGCATCACCACATTCACTTGATTGTTTATATTATTCACGTAATAACTTTGGGAAATAAAACTCAAGTTGAGGAAACACACAACTCTCTTATTCAAGATGTGTATTGGTGAAGCTTCTCAAGGCCAGCCAGTTCACGGCAAAGTAGACCAAGGAACCAAGATTTCTTTCAAGCTCCAAAATTTCGAAGTTATTCTTTCCTCATAGTGCTTTAGTTGGAGTGGAGAGAGATCATTTGAAGCTGGTCTAATTCAAAGCATGTTTTTGAGGAAGATAGGAGATTGAACAAATTAAAAAGCTAATTTCAATTATGAATCCATGTGGGTGAGCGTCCAGTTTGTGATTATCATAACAAACATATCATAACAATTTCTGGGCACTCATGGCCACCATCATCACATCATTTTCCCTTTCCAACATTTGTTTTACAAGTTATGATCATAGACATATATATCAAAGATAATTCAAGTTGCAATCACAAATAGTGAGCATATAGCTAGCATGAATAATTCTTTGTTTCAATGTCGGCTTATAGCCCAAATATTTCAATACATAACCGTTCTTTTCATCATTATCTAATTATCAAGATTGGTATGTTATACACATTGAGGCACATCCGTCATGTAAACATGTAGATAATTGCAAATCAATTAACACACAGCCACAATCGATACATTCACTAATACGACCTTACCACACGTTCGTAAGCACCAACAGAGCTCGATTTCTAATAAAAGGGGAGTTTTATCCATACATACCTCAATAAAGCTTTTCCTTACTCTTATACAAATTTTCGGAACTCTTAGCGCTTCGATCTATTGAGCAAGAATTACGAATTAAATCGATAATTAGAGACGAAACTGAAGTTCTAGCTTGGTTCGAGCATATCATCAAACACTAAAGGTGCAATGACCTTAGGCCCCTTTTTGTGAGGAATTTCTATCATTTTGTATCCCCAGTTGCCTCTTTTTTTAATTTTACTACTTTTCAATACTCTATGGTGGTATGCATGCAAGAGATTCATTCTCATACCCATGAATTACTTCCCTAATGACCCCATATGGCTAAGTATACAAATATGAGCTGAGGTGATGGAGCCTTACCTCTTGGGATGAAGATTCAGGAGCCTTCACTTGATTTTCTTCAATGATTTAGCCCAATCTTATGAAATAATTTGATGGGAGACTTTCCCTCTCTAAGAACCCTCTTCCTCTCTCTAGAAATGCTCAGAAGAATGCTCAAAATGAGCTATAACATCGGATATATCGATATGGAAGTCGGGTTAAAAATTAGAAAATTGGAGCCCCGAGTCAAATATGCGGTCGCATTTGTGATCGCAGAGTTAACATGCGGTCCGCATAATGAACCGCAAAATTCTCCCCAAAAACTAAACATTCTGACTCAGTCTGCGGTAAGAATGCGGTCTGCATTCATGTTCTGCCGTCGCAAAGTGCACCGCAGGACTGACCCTCGCAAAAGTCAAAGGAAAATATGTGACGACTATGCGGTCCGCATTTCGATTATGCGACCGCATTTCGACCGTATTACTGACTTCAATTTTAACCAATATTCTGTCTCACTCTGCGACAGGTATGCGGTCCGCATTTCAATTATGCGACCGCATTCTGGACCACATTTCTTGCATTTTTTTGGAAACTTATTCTTGACTTTTTAATACATCATTCAATCGAAAAAGGTCCGCGCCGCGGTGAGCTTGCTCGCCGCAAAGCATATTTACTAATTTCTACCACATGATCCTAACTTGGCACCACAGGATCCGGGTTTTTGGGTAGGGATTTCACGGGGCCTTACAGGGCGGCTAATCAAACAAGGGCGACTTCACATCTTTCATGAAATAGCTTCAGGCTCGTATTCATGCCCTTGTGATTTGATTCGTCTATTACATATCAAAATATTATACTTGACTCCTCGACTTCGACAGGTATTAGAGCTTCGGCGTCATAAACCAATGAGAATGGGGTAGCCCCGGTACTGGACTTCGAAGTTGTGCGATACGCCCAAAAAACATCGGGCAGGATCTTCTTCCATTTTTCGTTGGAGTCGGTCAACCTTTTCTTAAGGTTTTGAATTACGGTTTTCTTGGTCGATTCGGCTTGTACTTTCCCACTAGGGTGATATGGTGTCAATTATATTCTTTTTATCTTATGATCTTCGAGAAACAGGGTCAGTTTTCTGCCGATAAACTGTTTCCCATTGTCACATACAATTTCGGATGGCATCCCAAACTGACAAATGATGTGGTCTCAAGCGAAGTTAATGACTTCCTTCTCCATGACCTTTTCTTATGCCTGTGCTTCAACCCACTTAGAAAAATAGTCAATCATAAATAAGATAAGTTGAGCCTTACCGGTGCCTATGAAAGAGGCCGATGATATCCATTTCCCACTTCATGAATGACCATAGCGACGAGACTGAATGCAACAGTTCCCCCAGGTTGGTGAATCATCGGAGCATATCTTTGGCACTTGTCTCATTTTTGTATGAACACTTTCACATTCTTTTCCATGTCGATCAAGTAATAGCCAGCTCTGATCACCTTTTAAACCAATGATTCGACACCTAAATTTTTTCCACATATGCCCTCGTGAAATTCCTTGAGAACATACTTGGTATCTCCTGGTCCCTAACGTATTTCTTGCGGGCCATTGAACATTTTTCTGAACAAGGTTCCATTCTTGAACAAGCCGAATCAGGTTGTCTTTATGTGACGCTCGATTATTTTGGATCTGAGGGAAGTTTCACGGTCATCACATACTCTATGTATTTATTTCTCCTATCCCAGGTTAATCTTGTAGAGTTTATTTTGGTGCAACCTTCTTCTACTACCGACCTCATGAGTTGTACAATTGCCCCTAGTTGAGCTTGTCGTCTTTGACCGACGACCCTAAGTTTCCAAAGGCATCAGCCTTACTATTTTGATCTCGAGGCACGTCTGCAAAATCCACTCTTTGAACTGATGTAACGTTACCTGTACCTTATCTAGGTACCTTTGCAATCATTCTTGTCTAACTTCAAACATTCTATTAACTTGGTTCACCACAAGGAGGGAGTCACACTTAGCATCGATCACCTCTGCCCCAAGCTTTTGGCCAGTTTGAGACCTACAATCATGGACTCATATCGGCTCGTTGTTAGTCAACTTCACAGTTCTATTATATTGTCTAATTGTGCTGCCTGTGGCTAGCTTCAGTACGATGCCAAGTCCGTACTACTTTGGCATTCTGTGCACTGTCCATCAAGAGGGTCTAGATTCCTGAAGACATCCCTGAGTTTACCAACAACTCTCTTTCGACTTTGGGTATTAGGGCCGGCGTATAGTAAGCCACAAAATCTGCCAAAATTTGAGATTTAATGGATGTACGAGGTTGATATTCGATATCGTACCCGCTGATTTGTATGTCCCATTTGGCCAGTCGTTTTGAGAGTTTGGGTTTATGCATTATATTTTGTAATGGGTATGTTGTCACAACACATATAGGATGGCATTGAAAATATGGTTTCAATTTCCTAGAGGCACTTAGCAAAGCGAGTGCCAATTTGTCTAGGTGAGGATATCTTGGTTCGGTCTTACCTAAGGTCTTGCTAACATAATAAATTGGAAATTTCATACCTTGTTCTTCCTGAACTAGGACTCCATCTACCGTTATTTTCGATACTTCCAAATACAAGTATAGTTGTTGGTCTGCCCTTGATGTGTGAACTAGTGTCGCGCTCGATAGATATCGCTTAAGTTCTTCTAAGGCTCGTTGGCATTTCAGTGTCCATATGAAGTTGTTTTTTTCCTTTAATAACGAGAAAAGTCGATGGCTCTTATTGGAGAACTTCGATACGAATAGCCCTGGGGCGGCAATACGCCCAACTAGCCTTTGAACGACCTTCACATGATCCACTAGTGTGATATCCTCGATAGATCCCGATTCCTTAATTAGACACCATGAACCCAAGAAATTTACCTGATCCCGATTCCTTAATTAGACACCATGAACCCAAGAAATTTACCTGATCCGACCTTGAACACACACTTTTTTTGCATTTAGCTTCAGGTTGTACTTCTTCAATGTATTGAAGCTTTCCTATCAGTTCTTTAAATGGTCCTCTACTCGCAAGGACTTAACTAAAATATCATCAACATAAACTTCCATGGATTTTCCTATTTGTTCTTCGAACATCGGTTTATTAGGCATTGGTAAGTGGCAACGATATTTTTTAATCCAAATGATACTATGTTATTGCAGTATGTGCCATACTTAGTGATGAAGGAGCTTTTTTTTTATTATCCGAGTTCATTCGTATTAGGTTGTACCAAGAGTACGCATCGAGAAAGCAGAGGATTTTGTGGCCGACCGTGGGATCGATCATGCGATCGATGTTAGGAAAAGGGAAAGATTCTTTGGGGCATGCCCTACTTAAATCTTTATAATCCACACACATTCTCAGTTTATTCCCTTTTTAGGAATACTACTACGTTTCCTAACCATTCTTGGTATTTGACCTCCTGGATGGACCGTATTTTAAGGAGTATAGTTACGTCGTCCTTGATGAAAGCATGCTTGATCTGGGGTCTCATTTTCTACTTGACCGGATAGAATTTTGGGCCCAAGCTCAACTTGTGTGTAGTGATATCTGGTGGGATCCTTGTCATATCGAGATGAGCACAAGCAAAACAATCCATGTTCGCTATAAGAAACTGAATAAGCTTTCTCCTGAGCTTGGAAGTTAAAATCGTGCCTAGGTATACCTTTCGATCAGGCAGATGTCCGATCAGTATGACTTGCTCCAGATCTTCGACTTTTGATTGCCGCACCCCCTTTTTCTCGTGAAATTGGGTTTACGGCATTTGGTTGGGACAACTCTTTCCTTTTGGGAAAGGGATTTTGCAATTTTGAAGAGTCACCACCTAACAATTTTAAGGAGAGTTAGGGCACTTATGGGGTTCAACTACAACTATGTTTGATAACAAGAGATAGGGTAAGGGTTTGAAATTATCTCAAGGGGAAGGTGTTAGGATCCACTAGTGTGGTTCCCTGTCAGATAGTTTTTGTGAATGTGTAAAATTAGCAAGTCAACAAATAAGGCTCAAATAATAGGGTATTTTAAATTTAAATACACAAGTGTTTGAAAAATAATAAAGGCAAGATTTTGAAAAGAGTTATAAGCTAAGCATGCTTATGAATGTAAAAGGGTCCTAGATTTATTTGTAATATGGATCACATCAATGCAATACCCGGTATGGAACTACTCATAAAAGGGGATACATGTGGTATTAGCACACCGGTCATCATATCTATATCTACCCTTCCCACCCCGTGAAGGTATTAAAGCGATGATTGGTCTCGACCTCTATTGTATGTTGTTACCCGTCCCATTCCTATCAGTCCCGGAGGAATTAGGACTACTGTTCCTATAAGAAGGGCGTTTTAGGCTAACTCTTAGGTTTAAAGGTAAAAGTCTAAGGCGACATACACAAACAAGTAGGACTGTATTTAGAAGGGAAACATGTAAGCAGTTAGAAGGCTCATGTATACCTCTGCAAATAATGTATATAAACAGCATGACTTAAACATTGTTAGGGTATGAATTTTAAAAATCCTAGAGCAAGGTGCTTGAATCAGAACCAGATCCATTATATAACTCAGAAAAGAAGTCTGAATCAGGCCCCTCTGCTAGTTAATCGTAAGGACTGAATAAAATCATTTTATTCCTTTTATGCGTTCATAATTAGCCTAAGTGTGCTTAAGAGAATGAAAACCTAAAGACATGGTATCTAATGTGCAGAGATGCAAAAGAATGTATATGTAGAATCCTATGCAGGATTTCTTTATACACGAATATTATAGCATTTAGAACATGATTACTCGAATATGCAGAGATGATATGTTTGTTAATGTTGTTTAGCCTAAAATAGGATCTCTGCGTGTGAATGGTAGTAGGAACATGATTGCAGAAACACTAGTTATTAATAAATTTAGCGCAGGATTTGCTAAGTGATATGAAAGTGAAATGGACATGCTAAAAACAGTAAGTGTAAATCCAAAAGAACATGATCTCTAATGCGTGAAATGAGTCTGAAGCATGGATTCAATTACCCATGTAGGAATGCAAACCCAATAACATGATTTCTACACCTTTTGATAGAATGTATATTTCCCATCCCGTTTCATTAGCCAACCCCATAATGTTTACAAATTATTACAAACCATGTGATTGAATTACAAATGAAGTGAAAAAATAAAAAGTTACTACCATAGGAAGCCTGATCTTGACTTTCTCTCTGAATTATGTAATAGATCACTTCAATGCCAATATTATTCCAAAGTCATTCTCATATCTGGGTGTGTCAGAGTTCCCTAAGGACCTCAAGGGATCTCGGGCAGTGCTCACACCCAGATTTGCATAACCAAACTGAAAGAGTGCAATGTGGAAGGGCCAGATTTTATGTGTCTATGTTCCGAGGGAGCTCAAGGGTCCCAAGGAAAGGCACACACAAAAAGGGCAGAACCTAAATTCTAAGAATAAGTGAGAGTGCTTGACGTAGTTTGAAAAGAGTTTGTTTAAAAATTGGGTTGAAAGTAATCAATAACAGAGGTGATTGAAAGCAGTTGTGATAGTAAGCAAAGGGCAAACTCCCAAGATGGGATTAAACATAGAATCAGTAGTCATAAAAAAGGGGTCAAGGGTTTTGGGACACACATACACTTGACTGTAAACACATAGCCCATTAAGGGTCTTAGGACTAGTTGGACATGCACATCAATGGCTGATACTGGCATGATCACAGGCTAGTTAGGAAGAACATAAGAACATCGAGGGGATAGGGACTTGGGATGGCAAATGTATAAGTGATTGACAGAGCATGCCTTGAGACACACATAGGGGAGTGCATTAATCTATAGGGGAAGGGGAAATATTATAGCACGATAATAATGACCTTAACGGAACCACAAGCAGGAGTAGACCAGGAATGAAAGAAGCTGAAACAAATAAGGTAGCATATTGTTGTTGGAGCTTTAAAATTAAGCTAGGATATACCAGTCAAAGAAGAAAAGTGCAGAATAGAAAAGTAAGCAAGATTCCACAGTCTAGCCTTCGCTTTCAGCCGAATAGACAAAGCAGTAGCTCAAGTAGTAGTAGAGAAAGAGAGAGTTTTGAGTGTGTAAGTGTGTGTTCTGAACTCAGTTGTTCGTCTGTTGCTAATGAAAACATTGGGGGTATTTATAGCTTTAAAACGAGTGAAAAATAAGGTAACAAGTAAAAGTATAACATAAATATGGAAATAATCACAATCAAAATCAATTAACCCAAGTACTTCCCTTTAATCAATGTATTATTGCTCAAACGGATACTAACAAGGTTAATTAAGGAAAGAAATCAGTTTGAGGTAGATTGATTCTTGCCATATAAGGGGTTAGTAAAGTATAAGGTAAATATTTAAGCCTAGGTACAAAATATACTTATTTTTGGGAAAGGATTCAAGGTAAAACATCACAGTAATTAAAGGAAGAAACTTAATCAATTTAAACAAATGAGTAAAAATTTGGATTTGTAAGGGAACCTTTTGCAGTTAGTCGTAACATTGAAGAAATCAAGATCAATCAAGAAAGAATCATGCCTCTGCACTTAAACATATAAACAACAAGGAATGAATAGGCGTATTAGATATGCAGGGTCAAATATATTGACAAAAAGGAGCAAATTAAATAAAAAGAAAGAAGTGATAATCAACAAGGTCAAGCAGTCAGAGCTCACATGTAGAGCCAAAGTGAAGAAACCAGTCCAACAGGTAAAGAAAGTCAGAAATAAGTAAAAAACTCACAGCAATAAGTGAGGAAAACCTCTTTAGGGTTTTAACAATAGTCAAGTTAGAAAGATAGAAATTCAGAATTAGATAAGTCAAACAAGGAAGAGGATTCAAACACAAGGAACTAAATCAAACCACGCATGCGTGTAAAACAAACAAAAGAGTTTCTGAACTCGGATAAAACCCAAACACCTAGGGTTTTTAACACGATGAACCAGGTAGAGGAAAAAATATAAGCAAACCGTTCAAACATAGAAAACCATAAAATAACACTAAAAATCGGAGAAGAGATCATTTAAAAAGAGGATGAGAAAACCCTAACAATTGAAAATGAAGAGTAACTTTGAAAGAAAATCGAAGAAACTTTGAGAAAACACTTAAAAAGTACACAACATGCACAGATCTAAGACAGATCTGAAAGGAAATCGGAAAGCTCTTAAAGCTAGGGTTCCAGAGAGCCCAAAAAAGTGTGGAAGACTTTGAAAAGTTACCAATCTAGCCAGAAAGGCCATGGATCTGACTCGAACGGTAATGAGTGGCGAGAAAAAGACCAGAGATAGAGGTTTATAAAGGACTGGACCTTCGAGATCTATCGATGGAATCACAAAAATAGGTAACCAGTAGACATAGGAGACGAGTACACGCCTCAAACCGCCATGGGAGTCCATGGATTACGTGGGGATTGAAGGGAATTAGGGTAGATTTGGGTGGTAGCAGCCAAGGTTTAAGTTATGTTGTAGAGAGAGTTTGGGAGGAAGTGATTCAAGGGAGGAGGGTGGTGAGAAATGATTTAGGGTAAGAGGTCGTTTAGGGGTTAAAAATAGTAAGAGGCAATGGTGGCCGTTGAGCTGAATTATCAACGGCGTGGATTAAAAGGGGTAGGTGGGGATCTAGGTTTGGGTTAGTTTTAAAAGGGTTAGGGTTGGGTTAAAATTAAAATTGGGCTGGGGGAATTGGGGTTCAATTTAGGCTAGAATTGAAATACAAATGGGCTATTATTTAAATAGCCAATTTACCTCTTTTCAAATTATAAAAAATAGTAAATGAATTTCTGAAAATAAATTGAAAGTAATAAAATAATTCACAATATGTAAATAACAATTGAAAAATATAGGGCTTAATTTTATAAATATAAAACGCAGTTAAACCTTACAATAGCCAACATTGCAATTATGTGCAATTTTGCTTTAAAAATACTAAATAAAGTTATAAAAATATATAAAAATAAGTTTAGCCATATTTTGGTATAAATATGAAAATCCAATATATGAATTACCAAAAATGTAATTTTGAAAATAATTATTGATATTTTATGGTTAAAAAGGGGAAAATAAATCATTTATAACCTTTAAAAATTATGAAAAAAATAATAAAATATTTCAGCATGCTTATATATGCATATTTTTGCAATTTTGAAGTTATTTTGCATATTGACAATATGTAGGGAAAAATTGGGTATCATCAGCTGCCCCTCTTTACCCAGAAAGGATGAAAGAGTTTTCGGGTAAAGAAACGGTGGCCAATTTTAACCGAGCGAAATGATTTTGGAAGATTCAAACCACACCTCGGCTTCTGGGCTTCCTACATATCCATGGTATTATAGGAATCAGGCCGTATGTAGTTCAGGATTCACCGGCGAAATATGCCAATGAGGCGATTTCAAGAACGGGCGCAACATCTAGGGCTGGGTGAGCGGACGGTTTATGGGAATGGTTAGGTTTGACATGGCTACGGGCACTGGAGCGGACCTGCTCCCGCCGGGATAACCGTTGCTCGCCGATTTACCTACAAATAAATAATACAAGCATATATTATGCGCAATTTAAACATGATACAAATTTCTGTTGGACCATGAATGTTGTCTTTGGACAGTTAAGAATGGTATCTTTAGACCATGATGTCCTGGGTCATAAAGCGTATAATAAAGGATTTGCAGCCCATAAAATTATGTTCTCGGGCTATGAGGATGGTGCCTCCGAACCTGATGCCTTTTAATAATGATATGCAAAAGATTAAAATAAATCCTCGGGCAATGACATGGTGTTCTCGGGCTATGAAGATATTGCCTTCGATTGATGATGCCTTTGGATGAGTTGGCAATATTTCAGCCCATGAAGGATGCAGTAGCATGTGGCGATCTTTCAGCACCGTGCAATGCAGTATGTGGTGATCTTTTAGCCTTATAATGTGGCGATCTTTCAGCCGTGCAATGCAGTACAAGGCGATCTTTCAGTCGTGCAATGTGGCGATCATTCTGCCATGCAAATGCAGTATGAGGCTATCTTTAAGCCATACAAAGTAGTATGAGGTAATCTTTCAGCCGTGCAGGTATAGTTTGAGGCGATCTTTCAGCATGCAGGTGCAGTATGTAGCGATCTTTTAGTTGTGTAATGTGGCAATCTTTCAGTCATGCAGATGCAAATGGAGACAATGTTTAGTCTCGGAAGGTAGAATGGTAGCCTTATGCAATGCAGATGGAGATAGAGGTAGAGCTTAACCTCGAAAGGCAGAATAGTAACCTTATGCAAGTTGGAAGGCAGAATTGTAGCCTTATGCAATGCTGATGCAGGTACAGGTAGAGCTTGACATCGGAAGGCAAAATAGCAGCCTTATGCAAGTTGGAAGGCAGAATAGTAGCCTTATGCAATGCAAATGAAGATAAAGGTAGAGCCTAACCTCGAAAGCTAGAATAGTAACCTTATGCAAGTTGGAAGGCAGAATTCTAGCCTTATGCAATGCAGATGTAGGTACAGGTAGAGCTTGACATCGGAAGGAAAAATAGCAGCCTTATGCAAGTTGGAAGGCACAATAGTAGCCTTATGCAATGCAGATGAAGATAGAGGTAGAGCTTAACCTCGGAAGGTAGAATAGTAGCCTTATGTAAGTTGGAAGGCAGAATAGTAGCCTTATGCAATATAGATGCAGGTAGAGGTATAGATTAACCTCGAAAGACAAAATAGTAGCCTTATGGAAGTTGGAAGGCAGAATAGTAGCCTTATGCAATGCAGTTGTAGATAGAGGTAGAGCTTAAGCTTGGAAGGCAGAATAGTAGCTTTATGCAAGTTGGAAGGCAGAATAGTAGCCTTATGCAGGAAATAAGATAACAAATGACAGTAGAGTTTTCTTAGTTGATAACATATTGCAGCGTTGTGATTACTGGGAGCACTGTGACATACGGGTCATCACTGGTGTGCGTATACCAAATGTTGGCAAGTGTAACAGTGAAGAGAATTGTATTCTTGAACAACGTTTGTTCCATGAGTGTGCAGTATGTTTTAATGATTTCACAATCCTTGTGCCTGCATCTAAAGAGAAATAGTGAGTTTTGTAAAAGGGGAAAGGTTAGTTCGTATCCCCGCTAGCTTTGACTCATTCGACTTTGATCTGGTGATACTATCTACATCATTGGGGTATTGTTGCTAAACAAAGCAGTTTCAATAATAAACGTACATGATTTTGTAAAAGTATGACATAAATGTATAGTTAAAATAGTTTTTAGATGAACCGGTGACTGTGACATGGTTTGAGACATCGCAACCTCTCTTGCTACGGAATTTTGAGGGTCCTCAAAATTCTTCCCCAGTTTGATGGATTGGCAGCGATCGGCTGAAATTACTTACGAATTTTGAGGGTCCTCCTCAAAATTCTACACAGTTTCCAATTTCGCGCAAAAATGAAAATTTTATTGAATTGTGACCGAACCCATACGACTACCTAAGTATCCCCTCTTAAATGGGAATTAGGTCAGGCGTAGTTCAATTTACATCATATGAGGAAAGCATAAAGATTACACATAGTAATGCTTGACTGCATCTGAATTGATCAGTTTTTGTTTTTGGCAAACCGCTAGGCAAGGGCCTAGGGCTAGTTTTTTATTAATAACATAAAAGAAAAATACAAAAATTAGGAAAAGTATAAATAAGGGGGGGAGGGAAAAGAGCACCGGTATTTCTACCCATATAACACAAACCGAGCTAAACTTTACCTTACCTTACACCGGAATTGATCAGCATTTGCCAGACTTCTTTGTCCATTTATGCAAGTATGAGGGCTTCTCCTGTCAAAACCCGATGAACCATGTATGGGCCCTACCAGTTGGGAGAAAACTTCCCTTTTGCTTCATCTTGATGTGCGAAAATTTTCTTTAACACCAGTTGCCCCTGTGTGAACTGTCTTGGCCTAACTCTTTTGTTGAAGCCTCTGGACATTCTGTTCTGGTAGAGTTGACCATGGCAAACTTTGTTCATTCTCTTTTTGTCTATAAGAGCTAGTTGCTCGTAACGACTCTTCACCCACTCTACGTCGTCGACCTTGGTTTTCTGTATGATCCTTAGGGAAGGAATTTCTACTTTGGTGGGGATGACGACCTCTCTACCGTAAAGTAGCATATAGGGGGTCACCCTGGTTGATGTGCGGACTGTGGTTGATACCCGAATAGAGCAACCAATAACTTCTCATGCCAATGCTTATGCTTTTCTATCATTTTTCTCAATATCTTCTTGATATTCTTGTGCGGCTTCTACGACTCCGTTCATTTGAGGCCTGTAGGCTATAGAATTCTTATGTCTGATCTTGAAAGTTTTACACATAGCCTTCATCAAGTTGCTATTGACATTGGAGCCATTATCAGTATTGATTGACTCTGGAATACCAAATTGACAAACAATGCGGTCGCGGACAAAGTCTACCATAACTTTCCTAGTTACTTCCTTGTAAGATGCTGCTTCGACCCACTTGCTAAAATAGTCGATTTCTACTTGGATAAACATGTGTCCGTTAGAAGCAGCAGGCTCGATTGGTCCAATGACCTCCATTCCCTAGGTGACGAACGGCCACAATGAGCTTCTTGTGTTGAGCTCGCTTGGAGGTACCTTTACTATGTCCGCATGTATCTTACAGCAATGGCATTTTGGGACATACTGGATGCAGTCTGTTTCCATAGTCATCCAAAAGTAACTAGCCCGGAGTATCTTTTTTGCTATGACAAAATTGGTCATATCTAGACCACAAGTCGCAATATGAATTTATTCTAGTAGGCTGGATGCTTCCTTTGCGTCGACACATCTTAATAGTCCCAAATCAAGAGTCCTCCAATACAAAATTCCTCTACTGTGAAAGAAGTTGTTGGACAATCTCCGATGTTTGCGTTTCTGAGTATGATTGGCAAGCTCCGGGTACTCTTTTTTTCCCAAATATTCCTTGATATCATGAAACAAAGGTTTTCCGTCTGCTTCCTCTTCAACATAGGCATAGTAAGCTGGCTGATTATGGATTTTCAATGGAATGGGACGAATGAAGTTCTTGTCGAGGTGTTGTATCATAGATGATAGGGTAGCTAATGTATGCAAACTCATTCTGGACTCTGGGAACATGCTGGAATTCCGTCTTCGTGAACCTCTTTCTCAATTCCTGTACATGATGCAGATATGGGAGTATTTTGGAGTTCTTAGTTTCCCATTCTTCTCGTACCTGATGTATAAGTAAGTCAGAATCTCCAATCACTAGCAGCTCTTGCACGTTCATGTCAATGGCCATTTTGAGCCCTAAGATACCGAATTCACACTCGACTATATTATTGGTGCAGGGGAACCTGAGTGTGGCAGACACTGGATAATGCTGACCGATTTCTGATATTAAGACTGCTCCTATGCCAAATCCTTTGATGTTTTGCTGCTCCATCGAAGAACATTCTCCAACCGTCATAGGGTTCTGTAATGTTTTCTCCTATGAATGACACCTCTTCATCAGGAAAATACATTTTTAGGGGTTCATATTCTCCATCCGTAGGGTTTTCAGCAAGGTGGTCTACCAGTGCCTGTCCCTTGAGCACTTTCTGAGTTACGTAAACAATGTCGAACTCACTCAGTAGGATTTGCCACTTGGCTATCTTGCCAGTGGGCATGGGTTTCTGAAAGATATACTTCAAAGGATCCATCCTCGATATGAGATATGTAGTATAAGCACAGAAGTAATGTTTCAGCTTCTGAGCTACCCAAGAAAAAACATAATAGGTGTGTTCCAAAAGAGAATATTGGGCCTCTTACGAGGTGAACTTCTTACTGAGATAATAAATGGATTGTTCTTTTCTTCATGTTTTATCATGTTGCCCTAGAATGCAGTCTAAATCTCCATTTAACACTACAAGGTAGAGTAATAAGGGTCTACCCATCTCGGATAGAACTAAGACTGGTGGTGTTGACAGATACTCCTTGATTCTGTCGAAGGCCTTTTGGCAGTCATCAATCCCTTTCGTATCGGCGTTCTTCTTTAACATCTTAAAGATTGGCTCACAGATAATTGTACAATGTGCTATGAATCGACTGATGTAGTTCAGCCTTCCCAGGAAACTCATCACATCTTTCTTATTCTTTGGCGGTGGTATTTCTTGAATGGCCTTGACCTTTGATGGATCCAGTTCTACTCCTCATCAGCTCATAATAAACCCAAGCAACTTCCTAGAAGGAACCCCAAATGCACATTTTGCGGGGTTTAGTTTTAGATTATACCTCCGCAGTCTACTAAAAAACTTCCTCAGATCTTCTATGTGGTCAGTGGCCTTCTTGAATTTGATAATAACATCATCCACATATACCTCTATCTCCTTGTGTATATTATCATGAAAGATGGTTGTCATGGCCCTCATGTAGGTGGTGCATGCATTCTTCAGACCGAGTGGAATCATCTTGTAACAATACATTCCCCACGGTGTAATAAAAGCCATTTTTTCAGCATCTTCCTCATCCATCGAGATTTGATGATAACCAGCGAAGCAATCTACGAACTACTATTGCTCATTCTTGGGGCAATTGTCAATCAGTATGTGTATATTCCGCAAAGGGAAGTCATCTTTCGGACTGGCTCGGTTGAGATTTCGGTAGTCGACATAGACTATGACCTTCTCATCCTTCTTTGGCAATAGCACGATATTGGCTAACCATGTCGGGTACTCAACCACCCTGAGAACCTTAGCTTTGATCTGCTTGGTGACTTCTTCCTTGATTTTCAAACTCATATCAGGCTTGAACTTTCTGAGCTTTTACTTTACTAGTGGACATATTTGATCGGTTGGCAGTTCGTGAGCTACAATAAACGTACTCAAACCTGTCATGTCATCATATGACCAAGCGAATATGTCCTCATACTCCTTTAGGAACTCTGTGTATTCTTTCTTCTCTAATGGCGATAGGTGAATGCTGATTCGTGTTTCCTTGACATTTTCTTCATCTCCCAGGTTAACAATTTCGGTTTCATCCCAGTTGGACTTATGTCTTCTCTCAAAGATCTAAACTTCTTTGACAATCTTGTCAGGTATGTCATCTTCTTCTGAATCAATGTTTGTTTATTGCGTTGTCTTATTGCATGTCACAGTCATTGGTTCATCAAAATAAGTAATAGTAATGTTATATTGGTAAAGTAAGGAGGAAAATGATAGAAATAAATACTTATAAGAAAAAAAAACATGCTTTTGATAAATTGAATAATTATTTTGAACATTAAAGATCTTATTGCGAAAATTGAAAAATGCATAAAAAAAATCATTTAATAAATAAAACAGTGAATAGTGCTTGTTTTAGCCTTGCTACCCTGAGGCTCATCGGCTTTGGTTGTCCTGATGGTCCAATTATTGAGATGTGCTCCTCTACTTACAGCTTGTACGGAACGACCTTCCTCCCCCTTCTCCTCAAGAATAACACAACAGTCCATATCATTGAACTGGACTAAGATGAGGTGTGGGTGGAGGGACCCTGGATCTTGTGGAGTAAGATGATGATGCTATAGTGCACGAACTAACCTTTTGGGGAGGGGAATAATAAAATAAAAAAAGTTAATCAAGTTATTGAGGATCATAAAAGTATTGCAATATTTAAACACATAGTACAAGATTTCAAAATGTGTCCTAATTTGGGAACCTCTTTGTATCCGAGGTAGGCCTAGCGACAGACAGACTTGGAGAACTTCAATGCTAAATGCTTCATTTCATAACGTAAGAACGGACGAATCCCAAAATGATACTGAAATAATGATAGGAAATGAGTTACTATTGGAATTTGGCCTTATTACTTTTAGAAAACGAGTAAGCCTAAATCTATTTGGTCTCAGGAGGGCCTTCCCCATGTTGAATGTTCTCGTTGATCAAATCCTCCAGCTCGCGCAGGCTCATTAGTAAGAACGCCTTCGCCAGATGTCCTTCTTCATTTCCCTTAGCGCTCTGGCAGTTGTTGACTCTTTTCCTCACTTTTCTCTCCAATTATAATAGGTTGTATTCCAGATAATCTAGCTTTTCGCTAGTCTTGATGGCCCTTTCTTTCCATTCATTGAATTGGTCATATGATGGAAGATTCCTCCACCAGTCTAGCAAGAGAGGGGGTATGTTAACCATTCCGAAGCTGGGGGGCCTCGTGACTCATTTTTTGCAAAACAAAAGGGTTAGACCATACCCCCTACCAGACTCAACTATTTATACATTTATGATCAATATGAAGCATTTAGTTCTCCAAATAAATGCACAGAACGTGATGACATCCGTTTGGGTTTAGGAAAACCCTGTGGACTTTGGACAAGGCTTTCTTAAAGGATCATTATGTTGATAACATAGCTAATCTGGCTAGGTTTGGCCATGATGCACGCCCAATTTGAACAGAGTAAGGTTTCTATGGGGTTTTAGACTGGTACCATTGAGCGGAAAACTCAAGGAGGAAGGCTCAGAACTGTTGACTGCGCCACTGATCGACTAGTTTTACCGCAGATATGCCTTTCCGATATTAGGTGGTAATGATATAGGAAGAGCGCAACCACTCATTATAAGCGTTGCTATAGTATTTGTTTGGCAGGAGTAGAGTATGATGTTGAGCATGATTATGCAATAATTAAAAGTATGTTGACATGTACTTGCACATTAAGAAAGCGATAAATATAGCAGTTTCATAATTTAAAGCAATAAAAGAAAGAAACAAGGGAGATGTGTCAGTTTTGCTTTTAAAGAAGAAATTAAACAAATAATTGTACATAGGGGGAGGTACAAATTCACAAGAACAATCTAAAATGGTAAAAGCCTAAAATTCCCCAACCGAGTCGTCATGCTGTCGCGCCTCGTTTTTCTCGCGAAATTAGGTTTACGACATTTGGTTGGGACAACGTTTTCCTGTTAGGAAAGGGGTCTTGCTATTTTGAAGAGTCTCCACCTAATGATTTTAAGGTACTTTAGGGCACCTATGGGGTTCAACTACAACTATGTTAGGCACTCCTCAGGATCCACTATGTGGTTCCCGGCCAGATAATTTTTGTGAATTTGTGCAATTAGTAAGTAAACAAATAAGGCTCAAATAATATGAGATTTTAAATTTAAATACACAAGTGTTTGAAAAACAATAAAGGCAAGGTTTTGAAAAGAGTTGTAATCTAAGCATGCTTATGAGTGTAAAGGTGTCCTTGGTTTGTTTGTGATATTGATCACATCAATGCAATACCCGGTATTGCACTTTTCATAAGAGGGGATACACGTGATATTAGTGCACCAGTCATCATATCCATATCTATCCTTCCCACCCAGTGAAGGTATTAAAGCGAGGATTGGTCTCGACCTCTATTGCATGCTATTACCCATCCTATTCTTATCAGTCCCGGAGGAATTAGGACTGCTATTCCTATAAGATGGAGGTTTTAGGCTGACTCTTAGTTTTAAAGGTTAAATGCTAAGGCGACATACAAAAACAAGTAGGACTGCATTTAGAAGGAAAACATGTAAGCAGTTAGAAGGCTCATGTATACCTCATCAAATAATTCATATAAACAGCATGACTTAAACATGGTTAAGGTTTTAATTTTAAATATCTTAGAGCAAGGTGCTTGTATCAGAACCAGATCCATTATATAACTCAGAAAAGAAGTCCGAATTAGGTCTGTCTGCTCGTTGTAGCAGTTGACAGTTTAAACAAAGGCAATTCTAGTTTTATTTAAGTAATTACCTAAGGCTTGCCTAGGCGTGAGCATGATTCAGTAGTTATTCAAGATGATTAAGACAGTTGGAGATTATTATTATTACCTAAACATGCGGTTCTAGGTGTTCAGCACATAGAATTGTTACTAGTTAATCGTAAGGATTGAATAAAATTATTTTATTCTTTTTATGCGTTCATAATTAGCCTAAGTGTGCTTAAGAGAATGAAAGCTTAAAGACATGGTATCTAATGTACAGATATGCAAAAGAATGTATATGCAGAATCCTATGAAAGATTTCTATATGCACGAATATTATAGCATTTAGAACATGATAACTAGAATATGCAGAGATGATATGTTTTTTAATGTTGTTTAGCTTAAAACAGGATCTCTGACTGTGAACGGTAATAGGAACATGATTGCAAAAACAATGGTTATTAACAAATTTAACGTAGGATTTGCGAAGTGATATGATAGTGAAATGGACATGCTGAAAACTGTAAGTGTAAATCCAAAAGAACATGATCTCTAATGCGTGAAATGAGTCCTAAGCATTGATTCTATTACGCATGTAGGAATGTAAACCTAATAACATGATTTTTACCCCTTTTGATAGCATGTATATTTCCCATCTCTTTTCACTAGCCAACCCCATAATGTTTACAAATTATTACAAACCATATTATTGAATTACAAATAAAGTGAAAAAAAGAAGAAGTTCCTACCATATGGAGCCTGATCTTGACTTCCTCTCTGAGTTATGTAATAGATCACTTCAATGCCAATATTATTCCAAAGCCATTCTAATAACTGGATGTGTTAGAGTTCCCTAAGGACCTTAAGGGATCTCGAGCAGTGCTCACACACAGATTTGCATAACCAAACAGAATGAGTGCAGTATGGAAGTGCCAGCTTTTATGTGTCCAAGTTTAGAGGGAGCTCAAGTGTCCCAAAGAAAGGCCCACACAAAAGTGGCAGAACCTAGATTCTAAGAATAGTGAGAGTGCTTGATGTAGTTTGAAAAGAGTTTGTTCAAAAACTAGGTTGAAAGTAATCAGTAACAAAGGTGATTGAAAGCAGTTGTGGTACTAAACAAAACTCAAACTCCCAAGATGGGATCACACACAGAATCAGTAGTCATATAAAGGGGTCAAAGGGTTTGGGACACATATACATCTCATAGTAAACACATAACCCATTAAGGGTCTTAGTACTAGTTGACTTACACAGCAATGGCTGATACTTGCATGATCACAGGCAAGTCAGAAAGAACATAAGCACATCGAAGCGATAGGGATTTGGGATGGTAAGTGTCACACCTCCTTTCGGAGCTACCGCACCCCGCGAGGGGCGTGGTGGAAGGGAGTATTTCCAATTAAAGGACAATCGAAACGGGATTTATTATTAAGATTCAGAGTCGCCACTTAGAAAATTCATGGTGTCCCAAGTCACCGATTTGAATCCCGGATCGAGGAAAAGTTTGACTCTGTATTACAGTCCGCGAACCAGAAATCCGGATAAGGAATTCTGTTAACCCGGGAGAAGGTGTTAGGCATTCCCGAATTCCGTGGTTCTAGCACGGTCGCTCAAATGTCATATTCGGCTTAATTATCTGATTTTTATAACATGACTTAACTTATGTGCAAACTTTGACTTTTAACCGCTTTTAATATTATTATTATTATTTTAACAAAAAATTGCAACGTCGTGAAAATGTGCTTCTGACCACACCGTACCAGTATGACTGTGGCCTTTAACACATTTCGACTTCGTTGGGATTTGGATTTGGGTCACATAAATGTGCACCCGTGTTTAGGAA